>CABHPH010160480.1:11417-37227 GCA_902168325.1 Peromyscus nudipes | reverse complement strand
TAGGCAGCTGTATCATCCTTTGTCCTGCACACTGCACCATCTGACACTGTTGCCATCTTGTGGTTGCCACATGTTACCATCAGAAAAACTTGGAATTTGTTGAAACAGCAAGTGTTTCAGCTGGCCTTCCTGGAGCACCTTCCCAAGTCCTAGAGCCTCAGCTAAGTAATCATTTTGAAGCTTGCCAGGAGATAGATCCTAGTGGACCTTAGTTCAGTCCTTTGATCCAAGTCCTTAGTGTTGCTTTAGTTGGGCAGGTTGGACACAGCTGCCTTTCTCTTTGAGAGGATCCTTCTGTTGTTTGTCAGCAGTGTCTCTCTTGAAAGAATATGCCCTTCCTGCCCCTCCCAGTGAGCCAGGTCCCTGTAGTTAGTACAAGACCATTGAGCCCTGTGACAGTTCCATCAAAGCTTTGGAGCAATTTCTCTGACAAGCTTGACCTGTAAAACAGTCATTTTTGCCCTTTGGCCATTGCTGATGGTGGTTATCCCTGGGTACAGTGTGGCTCTGGACCCAGGAACATTGGCAGGGGTGATGTCAGGTCCCCTTTGTAGTGTTCACAGTTGTATTTACCAGCTCCCATGGAGTATTCCAGGTCAATGTGCAGGATGGTGGGGTGCAAGCATCTGCTGACTCTGGTTTCTGTGCCAGGTGGCGATGAAGAAGAGGATGAGCCGCCCAAGGTAGTGGTGACCGAAGTGAAGGAAGAGGATGCTTTCTACTCCAAAAAGTGAGTGGACTGTGGGGGTGGGGGCAGCCTGCAGGCCTGGTTCCAGCCAGACCTCAGATGGACCAGGGAAGAAGGCTTGGTCTGTTTGATGAGGATGGTTTTTTTTTGTTTTTTTGAGACAAGAATTTTCTCTGTGTAGCTCTGGCTGTCCTGAAACTTACTTTGTAGGCCCTGCTGGCCTCTGCCTCTCCAGTGCTGGCATTAAAGGCATGTGCTACTGCCACCAGGCTTGGCCTGGTTATTTTGAAAACAAATCAGTTCTAAAGATGTGCTGGGCACATCTTCTCCACATGTCCTGGGCTAGCTCCTGGTGAATTGGGCTGCTGTTCTCCCTGTGAAGTGCTTCAGAAAGGCTTCCATGACCTCCTTCCTTATCTCTTCTCTCTCTCCCTGTTTTCTTCCTTCTCCCATAGAAAATCACCTAGTCACTGATCTTGGTTCTGCTTCTGCTGTAAGCATGGAGGTGTCTGTGGTCCCTAGGATGGGGTGGGCCTTTCTGTGGCTGGGCAGCCACAGCCAAAAAGTTAGACACAGTTGTTCCTCCCTGTTAAGGGTATATGAACCTGTCTCTCCTCTGCTGATGGGAGCTGCCTCTTTGTGAACAAGACTGGAAGGAAAATTTTAATTCTGTTGTTAGGATTAAATGAGATTATTTTATACTGAGATATTTACTGGGAAACTTTTGTGCTTTCAGTAGTGTTTTTGTAACACAGATATTAGAGTGCTGTCCTATGTTGCAATGTGCTATGGGCCATAGAATTTTGTTTGACTTCAAGAGCTTTATTTATTTATTTATTTATTTATTTATTTATTTATTTATTTATTTATTTTTTGTTTTTTGAGACAGGGTTTCTCTGTGTAGTTTTGGTGCCTGTCCATGGATCTTGCTCTGTAGACCAGGCTGGCCTCGAACTCACAGAGATCTGCTTGGCTCTGCCTCCCGGGTGCTGGGACGAAAGGTGTGTGCCACCACCGCCCGGCTTGGCAGTAACAATTTTAATTTTAATAATAGAAGTGACACATAGGAATGATCCTGACTTTCCAGTTTTGTTTGTTTGTTTGTGGGGCTTCCTCTTCATCAGAGCAAGTCAAATGAGCAAACTTTCTGTTTGTTTTGTTTTCGAGACAGGGTTCTCTGTGTAGCCCTGGCTGTCCTGGATCTCGCTCTGTAGCCCAGGCTGTCCTCAAACTCACAGAGATCTGCCTGCCTCTTCCTCCCAAGTGCTGGGATTAAAGGGATGCTCCACTACCGCCCAGCTTAATTTTGTTGTTGTTTGAGTAGGGATCTAATTGTGCAGCCCTGGCTGACCTTGAACTCACAGACCCACCTGCCTCCACCTCCAGAGTGCTGGCTCTATTTTCTTACATAAGGTCCGCGTTTAACACATAGGCTTGGAAAACAGTGCGCTGCTTTAGCCATGGTCCCACCCTATCCAGATTTATCTCACTAGCTTAGGGAATCAAAATGGAAGGCCTGAAGAGAATTTGAAAACATAAGGGACAGCAGGGTGGGAGAGATGCAGGATAGGCTGTTGTGTCTGTGCCTGCCACTCAGGACCAAGGCACAGGAGAGGGCAGTGAGAAGTGGGTCAGCTGAGATGTTGAGTGACTTGAGAAAAGATGGTTTGTAAGGGACTGTGATTGTCATTAGCAAAGTTGGCCTAGCATGCCCAAGATCCTGGATTCCATGCCCAGCACTACAAAGCAAGGTGGTGGTGGTGGTGGTGGTGGTGGGGAATTCTAGAAAATCTAACTAGATTATGTTACTCTGATTTTCTTAACCCAGATACCAGCAGTCTGGTAAAGAAGGCTTTATTTTCCTCTTACCCACTGCAGTTGACTTACAGGAGGGTAAACAGTGGTGTTAGCAAACTGACTTGTTGAATCTGATCATGGCTGTTGTTTTTCCACAGATGTAAACTATTTTACAAGAAAGACAATGAATTTAAAGAGAAGGGTGTGGGGACCCTGCATTTAAAACCCACAGCCAGTCAGAAGACTCAGCTCTTGGTGCGGGCAGATACCAACCTAGGTGAGTGCAGAGCCGTCCTGGGGAGTTTGGTAAAGAGCTTTGTCTTGACCCTGCAGTTCTTTGGATTTTGAAGCTCAATAATAGGGGTTGGTTTTGTCTATTGAAAGTCACCTTGAGGTCAGATTGGTTCCCAGTGTGGATATGGTTTTGAGTGTCAGGAGCATTGTGGACACAGTGTAGGTGTGGTGGTAAAAGCTGTAGTGGGAAGTACCGCAGAGGCTGTCATTGCCGAACACGGGAGTGTGGCAGAGGAATGGCATGCAAGTGGGACCATTTGGTGAGCACAAAGGAGAAGTACACGGGTTTCAGTTTAAGGGAGTTGGGGTGGGAGGGTTGGTATGTGGAGGGCCAAGGTTATTAGGTCTCATTCCTCAGCCGATCTCTACCCTAATTTTGGAACAGGATCTCACTAAACCTGAACCTTATTGATCAGTTTGACTGGCTGACCAGTGAGTTTCAAGGATCCACCTGTTTGTGCCACCCCCTCATGCCTACCCTTCTCTAAGCTGGGATTACAGGAATGTGCTGCTGTCCTCAGCTTTTTGAAAACATGGATTCTGAGATTTGAACCCAGGTCCTTGTGTTGCACGCTTGCGATGGGGCCATCTCCAGCCCTAGGGAACCTGTCTATAGGTACTGTCTCCTTGCCACACTTGAGCTGACGCTTGCAGCAGTCCGTTAAAAGACTAGCTCTGACAGCAGTGGGTCTGTGGGGTGTGGTCAGTAGTGTGAGACTGCCCGGCATCACCAAGAGACCCCGGGGTTCGCTTTCCTGTATTTGACTAGCTAGGACCGTGTCACCATAGTGTCACCCTTGCCCAGTGAGCAGTGCTGATGAGAAGCACTGTGTCTGCCCACCCCGCATCCTTCAGTCCCATGAAATGGTGAAGATCTGGGTAAGCCAGTGACACTCGGAGCAAGGCTCCTGCCTCGGAGATTTCAGGGTGTGGACAGTTTCCTTGGTGCCTGTCAACCCCCAGCTCCCACAGCTTGTCACAGTCCAGCATACAGGAAATGAAAGACTCTATGCCTGTAACTTTTAACACGTGGAGAAGTTGCTTCAGTGTAGAATCTCTAGCCTCTTAAAGAATCCTACAGTTTTGATGCATGTTTTATATGTTGTTTTGATAAATATTTTCCTTTGTTTACTCAAAGGCAACATACTGCTGAATGTTCTGATTCCACCCAATATGCCGTGCACCCGAACAGGGAAAAACAATGTCCTCATCGTCTGTGTCCCCAACCCTCCACTCGATGAGAAGCAGCCCACGGTCCCGGTCACCATGCTGATTCGGGTGAAGACGAGCGAGGATGCGGATGAATTACACAAGATTTTACTGCAGAAGAAGGATGCCTGAGCACTGAGGCCGACCAAGGAATGTTGCCACATTGCTGCTTCCCCTCTGCCCCCAAACTTAGTCACATTCTTTCCTCTTCTTACTGTGACATTCTGAGAACTTCTAGGTAACGGGAAACTTCTGTGAGGAAGATTAAGGCCAATAAAACCTCTGGATGTGTCAGCTCTGTTCCCTTCCTGAGAGCTAAGCAAAATACATTCAAGGGAAAAATTTGGGAAGATTTTTAATGTGGATTCATTGAGTAAAAACTAATCTAAGTGATTCTTAATGGACTGCAATCAGGGTACCAGTTAGCTCTCCAAAGGCTCCTTCAGGCAGCCTTGGGCTCTGCTCTCCTGCCTGCCCCAGGAGACCCCATGGCAGTGTCCCTCAGTGCTCTGGAAGACACCCATCACTCCCCTCCTGTGGGCCTCTCTGACCCGTGACTAGCACTCCCACCAAACACCACGCCGCCACACTGTGACTGCGCTAAACTGTGGGTACTGGGTGTCGCTGTCATCGGTCTGTTGGCAGGTACTGGCCTTTGGCCTGGGGCTGCTTGACTGATCCAGAAACGGCCTTTTCATGAAAAGGACATGAGTGGCTTGTCGGGGAGCTGGCGGTGTAGACTAGGTTTTGTTTTTATCCAGGAGGTGCTCTTACTTTACCCCCTCAGTTAATGTGGAAGGGGCTGTCAGGAATAATGGATTTTAAAAGCACAAATTTGGTAGCTTTTTTAATATCATTTCTATACCACAAACAAGCCTTTATTTTAAAAGAAAAAAGAGAAACCATACTGAAAAGGGATGTGTACTCATGCCCGTTTCTGCCCTGCTGAACCCCATGGGTACAGCCTGAATAGAGTCCTCTCAGGAACTGTGCACTCACAAGAAGCAGGAGTATGGGAGTGGGAAACCACCGGTTTGGCCTGTAGCTTCAGACAGCAGCATGTTACTTGGCATCTGAAAAACTCGTTTTTATTTTTATTTTTTTAAGGCTGAGGTATTGTGTCCATTTGGAAGAGAGCCATGGTTCTGCACGGGCCATTCATGTCACTTCAGAGCGGTGAGGTTACTAATACTAGCATTCTCTGAAGACCAGACATCAGTTAAATGCAGGACTTGATGCCTTGCTGCTCATGGTTCACACACCTGTAATCCAGTGCTGGAGAAGCTGAGGCAGGAAGATGGTGAGTTCACAGCAGCCTGAGCTACATAGTAATCCCCCCCCCCCCCCCCCCCCCCCCCCCCCCCCCCCGCAAAAAAAAAAAAAAAAAAAAAAAAGACTAAAGTTCCACTCCGATTCCTCATGAAACCATTCACCACTAGGACCAGATCTTGTCTGAAGGCTTAGGCTCAGTGCCCAGGGTGCACACTTGTGTGCTCAGGTCGTCAGTACACAGCTGTTCTGACCTGGGCAGGTCACAAAACCTGATGGCACAGGTGCCTTCTCAAAACTGCAATGCCCAGGGTGGGAATGAGACCCAGTTAACTTTTGTTTATGTAGCCATGGCTGGCCTTGAACTCGGAGATCACCTGCCTCTGCCTCCTGGGCCCTGAGCCGGTTAGCTTCTGTTGAGGTGGGGTGGTAGGGTTTATCACTCAGGGTTACGATGCTCTGCGCAGATGGCATGCTTGTGCTTCATGGGCTGTGGACCTGGGGAGGTGCTGTGCATTGATTTGCTTGCCATTTGGCATAGAGAATTGGTTTCTAACAAGCAGGTTGCTGCTTCTGTTATCGCTGGCCCTGCCCTGTTCACATTGGGTTTGCCCAGCTTTCCAAAGATGTAATGAGGGGAACGTATTCAGAACAGTGCTGTGTGCCACGTGCCCGTGGGGCTGACTGCTCTCAGACTCTTTGGTTTGTTCTGGAGCGGTTGTGTTTGTGGGGTGGGGGGGGGGGGGGGGCTCTGTGAGCATCTGCCCATGCCTTGAATATTTACCAAAAGAACAAAAGCAAAAAAGGTCGCAACTGGGTTGCCTTCTAAGCTCCCTCGTCCATTTTAACTGTAAATTAGTGGGTGTGGCTTTCCCTTTCCTAACATTCCCAGCACCAAGTTTGCTGCTAAGACTATCACTTTTGGAAGCGAGAATTACAGGGAGAGGTGGTGTGCCCAGAACTCAGTGTGTCTTGTCCTTGTGCTGTAGGAGCTGGCTCAGCACTCTGTACTTAACCTGAGTGGGAGTCACTATGATGTCTGTGTCGCAGGGAAGCTGGCCCCTGGAGGGCTGTCTCTTCTCCCTCCACTGTGTTAGGAGCTGGTTCCAACTCATGGCTTAAACTTCATTTATGTTTTAACATGTTAAAATTGGCCTCTTGTATGTTTGGTATGAACTGCGGTTTTTTTATCTCCAGTTGGAAAATCTAAAGTCTTTCATATATTTGCCTGAGGAAGTGTGTGTTCTCTGTGGTCAGGGCGCATCTAGGCAGACACCGAGCCTGGGCCACACTGCTGCTCCCGCTTTCTTTCACACATTCCCAGTAAACGACGTCTGAGCCCTGTGCTGGCTTCCTCGGAGAGCCACACTGTATGGGCTGTGGCTGTTAGTGACAGGGCCAACTGCTGATGGGCTGATTTCTCTTTTACAGTTTCAGTTCTAAATCCTGTTTTGTACATGCTGCGTGCCAAAAAAAATAATACCTGCTGCGGAGTAGAGGGAAAATACCACCTTGTCAGGGTTTTCCCTGATAGCCTCCTCTACCTTTGGAACGTTAAGGAGTCTGTTCTTGCCCATTTGTTATGTTGTTACTGTTTCTGAAGATGAGAAACAACCCCCTGAGGCTGCAGGCTACGGGCTCAGACCAAGTCTCATTCTGGAAGGGGGATTTTAAGGAAATGACCTGTTCTGTTACCCATATGTGAAGTTGGGAGCTCTTCAGGGCATCTTCTAGCCCCACGCTCTGCACAAGGCTACCACGTGCTCTTCAGAAGCAATCATAAGACTGAGGACAGATTTGTAAAGGGGATGTAAGACTTCTTAACAATCAAATGGAATAATCTGCTTTTTACCTTAAACAGGAAATTGTTTTCTAAAGCTAAAATACTTGAATTGTCAGACAGTATAATCTCAGTGTGTGTGAGCTTTTGAATGAGCCTGTGAGGAAGTGTACCAATCCATGAAATGTGAATAAATGGAAAGTTAACCCCAGGCGTGTGCCACTGTTTTGTTTCTGATACCCTGGCAGATCAGTGGAGAAGAGGCACGGGACAGTAGTGTGCAGAAGCGTCTCTGAAGTGGGGGCTGACCTGCATGGAATTGAGTGGGGTGCAGAGCCTCGGACTAGGGCTGGAAGAAGCTAGCTTTCTCCTCCAGAGTAACACTGAATTCTGGTCCATTCAGTGATGTGTTGGAGCTGTGTTCAGATTCTGAAGTTTCCTAAGGAACACACAGCATTATCTAAGTTACAAGGTGTTTCCTGGTAACATCAAAAGAAGGTAATGGAATGCTGTCCCCAGGGTTCTGAACTGAGACAAGTGACAGGTGCTTCCTGAAGAATAAGATTGTCCCTGAGCCATTGGGGAAACTGGCTGATTTGGTGTAGGCTCCCACAGACTTTCTGGGACTGACAGCTTTTGGGCCCCCTAAGCTCACTGAACCAGAAGCTCGGGTTAAGGCCCAGTCTACATTTATGTGATAGAGTTAATGGGTTTTGTACAGTCATACAACTACTACCAGCCATTGTATGTGACCAGATGGCCTGGCACACAGCTGCGCTTGACCACTACTAGCTGGGAAGCTCCCTCCCTGTAATTCCAGGTACAGCCATGAAATAAATACCTGTTAGCACATCCTAGGAGGAAATGGCAGTGACCACCAGCATTCCCAGGAACTATGCTGACCTCTATACATGACCTTGTCTGACTTCATTGTTGGTGAACCTGAAGGGATGTATTGGGGTGACATGGCTTGCTAAGGGGCCCGATCAATGTGGCCCTTTCCAGTGTGCCCATTGAATCACTCAATTTCAGTGGTTTCTGGAATTGGTTTAAGTCTTTTGAGTAAAATTGTTCATTAAAAATATAATCAAAGCTCACCAGAAACAATGGTTATTTCAAACTGAGCAACCTGATTGCTTTATTAAAGTCAGATTCCAAAATGAAAGAGCCATCCACATAGAGGAGAGAAAAGTCTTGCTAGCCTGTTGGCTTACATGAGGCTGTAGGAGGCCAGTGAGTGACGTCGTTAAGAACAGAACAGGACCCTTTCCTTTATCACTCATCCCCCAATGTATATAGTATATTTCCCTTCCTTAAGTTTCCCAGCTTTCTGTCACTTTAACAAGCACAAAGTCCGATGTCTCCAGGTGACATGGGTATGTACAATGAGCTACAAGGAGTACGTTATTTTACATTGCTCTTTTCTCCATTTGTTCTGGAAGGTTTTCCTTTTCAGGGAACATTTTCTTCCACGCTAGGGCTGACAGCTGCTCCTAAAAGGTATGGGTCCAGATAAAAGACCTGAGACAGAACTCTCTTCCCACAGCATCTGGGAAGCTGGAAGGCCGGTACAGCAGCCAGCATCTAGGGCAGAGACTTCAGGCTACCTAGGGATAGCAAGGAGGCGTGACTTACCTGCTAAGCCCACGCCTCCTTCCTACCACCTTACAGTTGGAGGTTGCAGTTCACAGGGCTCTCCTGGTTTGGTGTTTCGAGGGTAGGGGCTGATTCCTTACTGTGTTCTCTCAGACCCGTGTCCACTCCTCCTCCACTGCAGTTCCTAACTCCAATGTATATAGTATATTAGGCCCAGTTCCTTGTGACATAAGTCATTTGGCATGCTCCCTATGCATGAAAGGTGGCTGTGATATTTTCAACCTGTGATGATTGCAGGTGCCTGCTCAGCAGCCCACCGTCAGAGGTGCTGGGTGACAGGGACAGTAAGGCACCTGCCAGGATTTTTCCTAAACTCTCACTAGGTTCCAACTTCTATTCCAGCCATCTTCCCACTACCATAAGGGTTTTTATGGGATTCTTAGAAAAGCTTGGGAAGTTTCAGTCCAAACACTGCCAGGGTGTATTTTCATGGGAGCACAGAACCAAGCCCAAAAGGCATCATGTGATAGCTTTGGAAACGCCTACACCTCTGGCCAGCATGTTCACTGTCCCTCCCCAGGTCTTCACAGACCAGCAGCCGGCAGGACAGCCAGTGCATGGGGTGGCCTGTCAACCCCAGCGGGAACCATTTCAGAACAGTGTCTGTGGCAAAGCTTGCCACAAAGTCAAGGTCATTCCCGTGACTTGCTGTAGTGTCTGTATTAACCTGAAATACGTATTAAAAGAAACAGGTACGGGCCAGGGTCACTTCTAAGAAAACTCATTTTCAGTGTCTCTAAAATGCAAAGCAACGTCTCCAAGAACCATGAAATCATGGTCAACAGCTGCCACAAAGCATGCCTTAAGAGGCTTTCTGTTGGGTGAGGGTGTCCATGGGCAAGCCATTTGCAGTCCGTACACTAACTCATTCAATGTACTCATGTCTTCATTGAAATGTTTTTTGTAGAAATCACAAGTTTTGAAGTAACAAAAACAAAACAAAAAAAAAAAACAAAAAACGATTTTTAGGTATAATTACTCCTATAATTTTGGAAGAGGGAAGATTGCTATTTGCATCTAAGTTTCCTGACCTACAGAGTAAGGGGCTGAAGTCAAAAGAAGGTAGAAAGGCCTGCACCGATGAGTACAGTCCAGCTGGTCAGAGTGCATGCCCAGTGGCACAAAGCCCTGGGTTCCACCCCCACCACAGCATAAAACCAGGCACAGTGGTGTAAGCCTGTAATCCCAGCACATGGAGGTGGAGGCAGAAGGTTCATTAGTCAGCTCAAGGTCACTCTCTGCTAGACAGTAAGTTTGAAGCCAGCCTGGGCTACACAGACCCTGTCTCAAAAATAGACCAAACACACACATACACACACACACACACACACACACACAGAGCCTGGGCTACATAGATCCTGTCTCAAAAATAGACCAAACACACACACACACACACACACACACACAGAGCCTGGGCTACATAGACCCGGTCTCAAAAATAGACCAAATACACACACACAAAAAAAATTTCATGGTCTGAAATCACCTTGGAAACAGAAACCTGTAAACACAAACTGTCAGTAGGCCATGGCTTCCTCCCCTTGTGAGGATCTACCTGCTGCAAAACTCAGATCCCCACCCCAGCCATGAGCTGTCAAGTCACATAGCTTGGTGTGGTGTTACCAGCAGTGGCCAGTGGAGGCCTGCAGGTTCCTGTCAGTATCTCATCAGTGATGGCCTTTCAGGTACTACCACTCCTCACCCAGAGGGACAGGGGGCACTCTGGCTACTCCCCCAAAAGGGCCATTGCTGATGCCCCAAAAGGCTACTTCTGTTCAGGCTCAAGATCTTTACCCTTAGTCTTCAGGCCCACCAGGTGATGCCCCCATGCCAGGGACAGCGACTCCTGTGTACATTCATGTCTCATAGAGCCCTTAGTCCTTTGGGTGTTATATTTACGTTTTAGGGAGGCTACATCCAGGGGACAGTCCTGCATAATGATGCAGAGGTGAGAGAGAGAGAGCCTGAACAGAGAAGCCGTGTGCTATCAAGATACTTGGACTGTGAAGCTAACCTGAAAAATGAACCGGACCTAAATAATCAAAACTCAATACATCCAGAGTTTTGGCCAAAAACTTCAGACTACTTAAGACACTGTCAAAAAAAATTTTTTTATAGTTATTAGACTAGACAAACTACATAGGGGCTGGGATGTCTTTTAATGAAAACATTTTTTGTTTGTTTGTTTGTTTGTTGAGACGGTCTCATTATGTAGCCCTGGCTGTCCTGAATTCACTATGTAGAGCAGGCTGGCCTCGAACTCATGGAGAGCCACCTGCCTCTGCTTCCCAAGTGCTAGGATTAAAGGTGTGCTCCACCACACCCGGCTTATTTTATTTTTTGCCTGTGTTTTAGATAATAATCTTTTGGAGTAGAAATGAGCCTGGGCTGCCTTTGTAGGCAGCCGGGATTCCAGCAAGATCCCAGGAGGTAAGGTGGACACGGCCTTAGGAAACAGAGACGCCCCCTCCAAAGAGCACAAAGCAAACAGTGCTTGCTTCTTAGTGTCCTAAAGACTGACACCATGGTTTCCTCAAAACACAGCTGCACTCGAATTCCAGCTGCCATGTGTCACTGTGTTGTGTGAGGACAGGCATGTTCCCAGGAAAAGGAAAGATGGTCTCAGAAGCCAGTCTTATCAACCCTAGGATTCTGTCATTTGTCACTCTCAGACTTTGAGACAGGGTTCTTGCTATGTAGCCTAGGCTGGCTGGGAACTGTCCTGCCTCAGCCTCAGTACTGAGATTTGCAGATATGTCTGGCCCTCTGATGTCAGCTATTTGAAAAAGTAAACGTCAGAATTCTATCTCAGTTCTCAAGAGCCTCAACATGTTTGGAACTCAAAAGTACCCTTTGGAGAAAGGAGAAGGTTGACCGAATGTCTGGCTGTGTACTCAGGGACAGCATGTGGTTCCAACCGTAGACTGGGGCTCAGAACAAGCTTGCCTCCTTCCACTGTTCCTCGTGGTTCAGTTTGGAGTTCACTCAGCCTCCCTGAGGTGCTTTCCTCCTCTATAAATGGAATGATGGTACCTAAGCATTAGAAATGGGCCTGTGGATATCAGTTACTTCCATGTGCCACACAGAGCCAAGTAGCATGACACAGACTGTACCTTCCTACTACCTGGGAAGACTTCACAGTTACCCCAGCTTAGAGAAGCCAGTCTTGCCCAAGCCCAGCCGAGAGAACATGGCTAAGCTCTGCGAGAGGGAAACTCCCAGAAAAGAGAAGCCATGGAATTGCTACGGTCTAGGACAGCCTCAGTCTTCTGCAGAACACACACCTGGCTGCATTTCCCCCAAGATAACAAGTTCAGGGTGTTCAGACCCCAGAATGGCTAGGGTCCTGAAGTGGCAGGCTGCTATGACCTCCCTAGAAACAAATGTGGGACAGCAGTCACACCCCTGCAGGAGAAATGGAAACCCTAGACTGCAGGGCCACACCCATAGGCCTGAGGTACTCTGGCATTCTGGGGCAGGATGTAAGTCTGCTTCAGTGGTTAGACTACAGCATGGACCCAGGCTCCAGCAGAAGATCAGTGTGTAAACTTACCCACTACTTGTCCCTTTGGAAGGAGTTATTTCAGAGCAGGCAGGAGAGGAGAGCCTCCTGGCCACCAAACACCCACTCCTAAGACCCAGCCTGAGCTATGCAGAATGACAGGTGGTCTCAAGCCCTGACCCAGCCATGCACTTGAACCCTGGAGACTTCAGTGAGGTAGGTGGTATCAGCCCCATTTTACAGGTGGGCAAACTGAGGCAGAATGAAATGCAATAGCTCGCTTTTAATAACAACATACAAAATCTAGAGAAAGCCCCAAAGTAGTCCCCACTCCCAAAAACCAAGGATTGGAGCCGTGCTCCTGTTCCTGCTGTACACCCAGAGGGGCCGAGCTCTACATACACTGCTGATTTCTCCAGAATCTGGGACACTAAAACCCAGCGGCAAAAGGAGGCCTAGCTTCTAGTTTATTCCAGTTGGGTAGAGGAGGCCTCAGCTAGAGCACACTGCCAGGGTGAGCCTTGGGCTGGTGACCCATGGCCACTTGCGCTCACCGAGGACAACATGGGCTCATGAGCAGCCCAGTCTGCTCCTCTCAGCCTAGGAAGCCAGGCTGAGGACAAGACCAGCATGCTGACCAAAAGCACGGAGGCAGAGGGGACAGCACCAGCCTTGCTCTGAGCTCTGGCCCCAGGGTGATTCTGCCTAAAAACCTTCCTGGGAGGCTTCCAACCCCGGTCCCCATCAGACATCCCTCGGCAGAAGTTCCCTCCCACATTCCTTCAGAACCAAATTCTGCGTCCCTCCAGCCGAGATTGACGCAGGACATCTCGGGGTCGGAGGTGTGTGTGTTGGCGGTGTTCTTTGGATGGAAGCAAAGGCCATTCTGGGGGATCGGGGCCTGTCTGCCCAGCTGGAGGTGGAGACCCATTCTGAGCTAGGCATAGGGCGAGGTATTCCCAGCCGACAAACAGCTCATGTCCTGTGACTCCCAGCTGGAACCCACGGCGACAAATAATGACTATAGGAGAACAAGTTGGGACTGACTGGCGAGCTGAAGTCCGTCAGGACTGCATTACAAAATCTTCAACTGGCTTTGTGTAGGATGTGTGGACAGTGGCCTGGCACAGAGCCCCGGCAGGGGGATGGAGTCGAGGTCGGGAGGTCTAAGAACATTCTGGAAGCTGGCAGCCCCTCACGCTCTCTGACCTCTTAGTGTCTCTGGCCCTCTTTGGGAGCAGAAGGCTCTCCAGAGACGGGCTGAGGGGGCGGAGCGCGGGACGGTGGGAGCAGAGCCAGCGAGGGAGGAGGCACTTCAGTTTGGGCTGGTGTTCATGGAGTCGGCCCTGGCCCCAGGAGTCGAGTGGCCCTGCCTGGCTGCAGCTCCGGCGCTGGCTTGTCACAGAAGACCCCCGTGGCGGTGACAGGTAGGCACTTGGCAGCATTCCCAGGGCCAGGCAGGGCCGGGGCTCTGTGCAGGCTCCACACACACTAGGTCATCAAGATGGGTTTCTGCCGTACTTCCAGGATGTCTAGGGTGACAGGAGGGAGCAGGTGGGGTGAGGACACTCTTGGGAGGGAGCCACAGCTGCCATGTGCACCCACCATTTCTGATCAGGCCTCACAGGCTACAGTCGCCATCATCACCCTGCCCTCCCACACCAGCAATGGATAAGAGTAGATGCAGAGGCCAAGAGGAATAAGACCCCCACAGATACTCTGGGGCTAACACCCACCTGCCACCACTCAAAGAAGGGCCAGTGAGGACATCAGGGACACAGGTGGAGGGAAGCCGCTGGCTATGGAAACTACAGCCCCCTGAAGGGCTCTGCCTTCATGTACCTGTTAAGATCCGATGCAGTGGTAAGGTGACGTAGGTCAAGTGTGCATAGAGAAGGAAGTTTCCATCAGCTCGGTTCAGCTTCAGCCAGGACCCAACCAGGGACCGTCCTGTGCCGGACAGGGATCGAGACCGCAGGTTGGTGGCATTATGCAGGTCGGCTGCAGGGGAGAAGGGCAGGTCAGTGTCCCAGTATGGGTTAGGGAGCATGGGGGAGGGGCAACAAGACATCTGCTCCTCTAGACTGATGCCACTCACAAGTGCTCCCCACCAGTGTCCACACCCCCAAAGCCCTGCTTCTAGGCCCTCGCACTGTCCTGTCTGCCAGGGCCCCCCTCTCCCTGGGCCTGGCCCGGAAAGTACTCAGGGTTCACCCCAGTGAAGCTTCCCTCCTCCAGCAACTCAACACAGTGTGGAACTGGCATGGTACCAGCTTGTGAGGGACGGTTAGGGATGCTGGCATTCCCTCAGAAACTCCCAACCCAGGGGGGTCTGTTCCCTGAACCCCACTTCCCACAAGACTGATGGAGTGGTCAGTTTACCCATCAACCACCAGCTTTCCTGATCCAAGACTGCGGAGTCCTGTGCCACAGCTACGCAACTCACTGGCAGTGACTGACCACTGGGGAGGGGGTTGAGTACACAGAGCAGATGAATAGGTGGGACCAAGGGCTCCAGGGACCTCTGGGCAGACACCAGAAGGTCATTGGTGGGGCTACAGGGAAGGATCTGTGAGTCAGGGTGACTCACGGGAGACCAGGAGACAGAGGTAACAGAGAAACCCTGAGGTTCACCCAGGACAAAAGGTTCTAGAATGAGGAAAGCTGGCCTGGGAAGCAGTAGAGGAAGAGCAAGACAGCCCGCAATGTGCACAGAGGTCCGCAGAAAGCTCCAGAGCCTCTGGATATGAGGTGGGTGGCCAGTGTGAAAACAGGGCTCATGCAGGCAGAGCACCCCACCCACCATCTATGCATAGCTTCACCCCAGCCCTGGGGTCAGCACTCTACACCTGACGCAGCTCTCTAAGTGACACTGGGTGAGTGGGTGACAGCGTGGATGAGTGCATGGATGAGCGAACGCAAGAGTGAGCGGCCACACGCACAAATGAGCGCAAAGATGAGTGATCGCAAGCCAGAGCAGGGGCCGTTAGTCCGCAGGACGAAGGTGAGGCCCATCACCTCCACTGTCGTCCTCTCGGAAGAACTCCTCACTGTCGTTGGCTGAGTGTGACTTCTTCATCTCTGCGATGCGGTTCCGTGGCACCTTCCTCTTGAGGGACGGGGAGAAGAAGGCGGGCCGGTTGTTTCGCTCCGGGGTGGGCGGGGTGCTAAAGGAGGTCACCTGGGAACAAGGAGTCCAAGTCACAAGTGTAGCAGGAGGCCCCAAAGCCACTCAGATCAAAGCCAGCCCAAGCAAGGGCTGCAGTTACAGCTGCTGACCCTGACCCTGGCCTGAGGGCCATCTGTCCTGGATGAGGGGCACCGGGGGCTTGCCACACACACAGCAGCCAGTCCTGCCTAAGGAGGGAGCAGGCTGCCAGCACACATCTCCACACAAAGGAGGGGCTGTTCAAATGCCAGGTGACAGGCTGCGGGGCGTGGTTTAGACACTACCATGTCATTCCAACCATGTCCCAACACAGCAGTTCACGATGCCCGTCACATACCAGCAGACAAGGCACACCAATGGCCACCTTGACCTGCCTAAAGCCACTGGGACTATACCCCAGGTCACCCCTTGGGGCCCTTCCCTCTTACACTTAGCCCCTCTCACAAGAGCTCAGGCTGAGCAGCTCTCTGCCCGTCGTCTCCTCTCCTCCCTTCCAAGCACATTTGGTCCCAGCCACCAACATTCTCCACACTCACTTGGGGGTGAGGTGGGCACAGACAGGCACAAGACATAGATCCCCTGCCCTCAAGGAGCTCACAGTCTGCTGGGGGTGACAGACTCAAGTGACAACCACAGACTGCATGCTGGTTGCTGAGACAGAGAAAGGGAAGCACAGGACATGGAAGGGACAGACAGCCTGTGAAATCAGAGTAGGCTTCCTGGAGGAGGTGCCGCTCGAGCTGGGTCTTGAAGGACGAGTAGGAGTTCGCCAGGTGAAGAAGGGGGGGAAGGGCGTTCCAGGCATAGGGAACTTGGCCCATCCCCTCCCTCCTCCCCACGCAAACAAGAATCGGGAGCAGCAAGATGAGCTGAGACCGAGACTTCGGGGCCCCATCGGCCTCCTCGTCATAGCTCCGACCTCCACCAAAGTCCCGGCGGCTGCTGGGCTCCAGACGGTCCTCCCTCAAGTCAGGGAAGGTTTTAAAAGATAAAAAAACAAATACCAGAAACCACAATACACACAGTCTGCATTTCTTGTACACTGGTTACGAGTGACCCCTTAGGACAAGAAGACAAGCAACAGTGTGTACACGGGCAGTGGCCTTGAGCCCTGTATGACCTCATGACTCCTCCCCAGGGTGCTACATCTCCCTGCTATGAAGGCATGGCTAAGGGCCAGCTCATTCCCTCATGGTCACTCCCACTTGGTAGGTGGGACAATTGAGGCTTGGGTGGTCTCCTGACTCATCTGTGGGCACTCAGCAAACAGTGCCCAGTGTTGCCCAGCTGGGGGTCACCTCTGCATACCTGCGCATGCACACCTTTCGGCGTCCAAGTGCAACACAGAACTGGGCAGAAGCAGGCTATCACTGGGAGCTCAGAATCCAAGACACCTCCATTCCAAAACACAGGAGGGCCCCTGCCTGAGGTGCTCAACCCTTTACAAAAAATCCTGGCATTTCTTGGTTTTGTTTGGCTTATAAAACACACTAAGTATAGAAGATTCCAAAAGAAAGAAAAAGAGGCGCCCAGGAACTAACCCCAGCAGCAGCTGGTCAGGTACTGTCCACTCTTGAGAGTCACCTCTCATCAGCTGCGGACAGTAACCACCGTGGCTGCCACTTGGGACACTTCACAGGGCCAAGCCCCATGCAAGGCATGAGCCGTGAGTGGCGCCCCTGGAGACCCCACACCTTGGGAAGCAGGTTCACACCTCACACTACAGAAGCTTAGGGTAGCAGGGACTGGGTCAAGGTCACATGAGCAGCAGATCCTAGAACTCAGCCCACCGGGGCTCTTGGACAAGGGCTGACTAATGCACCCACTGCTCTGAGTGACATCTGAACACTGACTCCACAGGCAGAGCCTTTCTCGAGCCTGAGCCTGGGCTCTCTACATGGCCACTGACATCAGCTCCCCACTAAGGACTGAGAGAGCTCAATGGAAGCAAGGCTTGAGGCCCTACGCTGAGCCCTCAGAACTGCCTGCCGGGGGATACTGCTAACAGACAGACTACCCTAAACAAATGACCAGGCCCAGAGCGAGCCTTGTGTTTGCTGGGTGTCCTCGGGGGACAACCCAGGGTTCAGTTCTTCCTCCTCCTATTGGCTCACTGCGGAACGGCTATGTGGCCGCAGCTGCCCAGCAGGTCCACAAGGACAGGGACCAGGCCCGGCTCCTAGTCCATTTCTTCTGTTCTTGGCCCTGGGAACTGCCTCAGGGCAGAGCAGCTGAGGGAAGCGGAATCAGCCTTAGCCTGGGTATGAACCTGAAGGATGACCTCAAGCAAGGCACCTCCCCTCTCAGAGCCTCAGATTCCTCATCAGCCGTGGAGGTCAGCTGGTGACATGTCCCTCACCTGGGGGCTGTGGGGTGAGGAAGCCACGGGAAGTGAATGGAGGGACAGGAAGTCCCGCCCCCCCGCAGTGCAGCCCTTACCCGCTCATGCATGGGCGATGCTGGGTTTGAGTCTTCTTCGGTCCCACAGGGGGACGTGTCCCCAGTAGACACACGGCTGACTGCCATCTCAGCGTGGCCCTTGCCCTGAGGCCCCTTCATGCGCACAAACTCCATGTTGTTGTACTTGTAGAAGCCAAATGACATTTTCTGGGCCATGCGAGCCGCCACGCTCACCTGTGGTGGGTGGGACAGGACCCCCGTCAGCACGGAGTGAAGAGTGGCTCCACGGGCCCTCTCTCTCCAGACACAGCGGCCAGTATTACCATCTCTGAGTCATCCTGAGGGAGGCTGAGCCACGG
The DNA here is from genome assembly GCA_902168325.1 of Peromyscus nudipes. Lineage (NCBI taxonomy): Eukaryota > Metazoa > Chordata > Mammalia > Rodentia > Cricetidae > Peromyscus > Peromyscus nudipes. The sequence goes on along the minus strand of CABHPH010160480.1, from coordinate 19,104 downwards.
GGAAGCCGGTCTAGTACGGCGTGTGTTCCAGATCCCTGGCCAAGGCTGTTCTCACTGCCCTGCACACCCACACTGTTGGCCGGGGCCTTAACCCTAGGCCTAACTTCACCTCAGGCCAGACAGCCTCAGCTACAGGAGAGTGGCCTGTTCATCCGGACTCCTTCCCCTACTGTATTAGTCAGGGTTAATTTTGGAAGTGTCCCCAGAACTGGGCTAAGTACTCCTTACCAGCAGTAAGGGAGAGGCGGTATGGCACCGGCTGGTGCCCTGATGTGGGGTGGTCTCAGCAATGCAGGCTGGGGGGGGGGGGTGTGAGGAGCCAAGGGCCTGGACGCACACCCCTAGGCAGCCCCGCACTCACGCGGTTGTCGTACACCTTCTTGAGCGCCTCGTAGCGGATGGAGCCCTGAAAGATGACGCCCTGGAACGTGTTGGTTTTGTCACTGGCCACCAGCTCGACGCAGACCATCTCTCCTTCCCCTACGGTCATGTCACTGAAAACCTGAGCGGGAGGGAGAGAGACGGAGGTGACAAACCTCGGTGCCACCTCGGCGCCACCACCCACACCAGGCCCCGACCAGGCTGAGGCAGAAGGAGCAAGATTTGAGGTCAGCCTGGGGTAGAGACAATGTGTCTCAAGACAGAGAAGTGGGGGAAGAAAAAGAGGAGGGAGAGAATTGGGGAGGAGAAGGGGGTCCCATTTCACAGATGAGGACTTGTCCACAGGCACCCACTGTCTACCATCCCCCTCCAATCCACAGGGGGCAGGGCTGTGCAACAGCGGGGTGGCTGGGACTGGAGGAAGACACCCCACGCCGAGCTGAGCCACCAGCAAGATCCTCATCTGACTTCCTAAGACTGAGTTAAAGTTACAAGGACTATGGGGACACTTGGGGACCTCCATCGTCACAGCCTGGTCCAGCTCACCTTACCCTGAGCTTGGCTGTCCAAGCTAATGTGACTAACTGTGACTGCCTTCCTGGGATAACACCACCTGGACACGGGCAGTGTGACCACACCCTGCCACATTCCTGACCTGCTGTTCCTTATATCTGACATCCAGATGTGAGCTTCGAGGTGAGAGACTCAGGGGCAAACACATGTGCAGTGTGAGCCCATGGAGGCCACATCATCTTCCTGAGCCTCGGGTATTTTCAGACACCATCAGAGCCCACAGGGACCCTGAAAGCCATGCCCACCTTCATGGAACTTCCAAGAACCATGGCTGTCTCTGGTGCGTGCATGCACGCGTGCGCACACACACACACACACACACACACACACACACACACACAGACACACACTCCATCAGCCTTGGCAGACAAGCAGAGCAGGAAGTGGAATGGCAGCCTCCCTCCTCCACTCCTCCTGACTTCAGTGAGCTAATGTGTCCGGAGCACATTTGAATCTTGAAACAAAGGCTTGGCCACAGAACCAAAGGCATGTCCTCTGACACCCTGGGCAGGGTGGAGACAGCCATTCACAGAGCGGTAAATGATGACTCCTTCTCGTCAGGCAGCACTTACTGTAAGCATCTAGGATGCACACTCCCACCCAGAAGTCCTCAGGTCATCAACCCTGACACCTGAGTAGGTCACAAGGTCATGACACTCACTTTATAGATGAATAAACCAAGGCCCGGAGCAGGGAGGAGTCAATCACTGTGAGGAGGGGAGCCCCGCTGGCTGTCACCCAGACCATTCCCTGCTCCTGCTGCCCATGTCTCCCGGGAGGCTCCCCCCACCCCCAGGAGGAAGGGGAGCGTGGCCAGTGGTGAGCACTTACCTCCTCGAAGCTGTCGATCATGAAGAAGATGTTGGGGTAGCTCATCTTGGACTCTTCTCCTTTGCTGTCCATGGGGTGTTTGCTGGGGGATGCAAACACTTGCTAAAAAGAAAGCAAAGCAGAGGGCTGAGAAGCCAGCCTGGACGCGACAGCTACCTCAGATCCGGCCAGGGATGTTCTCTTCGGGAGCCATGGGGAGGGCTGGGCGCATGCATATGACCGAGACACCTGGAGTCAACCCCTCACCTCAGGGGAGGGAAAGTGAGGAGGGGGAGACATCTTCCTAGAACAGGCAATAGGTAGCCTGGACAGCTACTGGGAGGGAGGGAGGGAGGGGGGGCGGGAGGGGGGGAGGGGGGGGGGGAGGGAAGGGCTCACCTGAGATTTCTTCCTGTGAATGTGGATGTCACCTCCATCAGCACGTGTGCACACAGCACAGGTCACCATATAGTCCAGCTAGAAGAGAACACAGTGTGTGTGTGTGGGGGGGGATCACCATCCCCCAGACCTATGAGCAGCCATCACCACCCAGCCCATACCTTCTGCAGGATGAGGTTCAGGCAGACACTCTCTTCCCAGTCGATGTCAGGGTCTCCCAGGCCTGGAAGCTTCTTGGAGTCCCTCCGGTACACTTCCACCTCCACCTCAGCCTCAGCCTCAGCCTGTGGTGCAGGACAGAGGGAGACTCTAGGGTCCACTGGGGCCTTCCGTTCCCTGACTGCTGTACCAGGCAGGTGGTAACATACAAAGATCCCATCCCTAGTGCCCACCTCTTCTTCCTTTGCAGCCCCAGTTTTCTTTCTTTCTTTCTTTCTTTTTTTTTTTTAAAGATTTATTTATTTATTATGTATACAGTGTTCTGCCTACATGTATGCTTGCCAGTCAGAAGAGGGCACCAGATCTCATTACGGATGGCTGTGAGCCACCATGTGGTTGCTGGGAATTGAACTCAGGACCTTTGGAAGAGCAGCTAGTGCTCTTAACCACTGAGCCATCTCTCCAGCCCACAGCCCCAGTTTTCTAAGCTGTACAACAGAAAAAGCATTTCCCTCTCCAAGTTGTGATAATTAAGACATCATATTTCCCAAGTTCCCAGTGACAGTAACATCTACTGGGCTCACAGTGGGAAGCAGAGGCTAGTCTCCATGTCGTACAAATTATTAACCTTTTATCTGCAAGAAAGGAACCATTAATCCCACTGTAACTGATGAGGATCAAACAGGCTAGAGATCACATGCCACACACTCATCAGAGAGAGAAGAGCCCCAGCGACTCCTACTCCAGGCATAAGTAATCAAAAGCAGATTTGAAAGCAAGCTGTCTCGGTAGGGGTCCTGAGCTCAGGGCCCTAACTAGGCGAGGAGAGTTCCTACAGGGTCAGCGCCAAGAGACAGCAGTCACCTCCTGCTGGACAGCTCTGGGGCGCCCTACAGGAACACAGGCCTGTGTGCCTATGGGCAGAGCTGGGATCCACACCCAGATGCCTCAGTGCAATAGGATATGCCATAGGGGTGTGTGGCTGTGGGAATCACCCAAACTCTGAGTTGGGAGCCTCCACACTGCCTGCCCTGGTCTCATTCCACTGCCCTGCTTGGTTGTCCCATGCTTAGTACTCATCTCGTTTACTCTCCTGCAGGAGAGCCCACACAGACAGGCACTCGCCAGCCGCTGGCTCAGTGCCCCCCGGGCGGGGAAATACCTATGGCACAACTGCACTCCTATGGTAGGTCAGCAGGACAGTGAGTCACTAAGATGCTCAGGGAGCTGCCCAGACACCCACCCACAGGAGGGCAGGTGGGTGGTATGCACACCCAGCAACAGCACTCGGCAACCAGACTGATAAATCACAGCCACCTGTGTCCACAGGCATGCTCCCAAAGAAGGGACTGAGAAGCAGCCAGAGGATACAGTGCAGCTCCACATTAGCTCGGGATAAACGAAACTCCTCCTAAGTGGCAGAAGTCCAGCTAAGCCCCAGTGGGGAGGGAGCTGCTGGAGCCAAGGCCCCTTGGGCATACTGGTCATGCTGGGTCTCTGGATCTTGAAGGCTGGCGACTCCAGTACTCAGACACACAAAAGGCCATCAACCTGGACACCCTTGCATGTACATCACAATCAAGTAAAGCTACCAGCTGGATGTGGCGGCACTCACCTTTAATCCTAGGACTCAGATCTCTGTGAGTTTGAGACCAGCCTGGTCTATATAGAGTTCCAGGCCAGACAAAGCTACATAGTGAGATCCTGATTCACACACACACAAGAAAAGCTACCAAAAGAGAAAACACAAGACTGGACGCTGTGGGACCAGAGAAACACCCTCACTGCTCCTGAGCTCTGGTTTTCCAAGTAGGTTTGGGGTAATCTCTACCCCAGGACCGCTGAGGGTGTCAGGAGGAGGCCACCAGCATAGACAAGGACACAAACAGATGCCAGTGCTCATCAGTGCCAAAGACAAAATGGGCTGGGAACAGGGAATGTTTCGTCCAGGGGTGCCATAGCAAGACTGTGCAGAAAATCTAGGGCACACTGGGGAAAGCCGGTCCAGATCCCCAACGTGATCCTGCAGCAGGGTGTGAGGACTCCAGTAACCCAGCCACTCACACTGCAGCTCTGGCTCTGCCCACCCACCCTCCTCAGTTAGGCAAGGAGCCTGGTTGGTTGCCATGACAACCAGTACCAGCAAGATGGGAAAGGGTGGGAGGTGGTGTAGCGCTTGCCGCAGAACACTCCTCGTGCGCAGGCGCTGGAGTCCACGTCTCTGCAGCCCTGGCTTCTGTTTCCTGGTAGGTTGGGGTTCCCGGGTGTACCCCCAGCCTGCCCCTTACAGGCCACACTGAAGGCTGCCAGGCTGGAAAAGATGTCCAGTCTGAGTGGACTTGAGCTTGCCTGACCCTACGCCTGGTCCTCCAAACCCTGTACCAGACACCACCCAGTCAGCCCTCCCTGGGACCCATGCAGAGGTGCAGGAGGCTAACCACGCACCAAGAGGATGTATGGGGGGAGGGTCCCCACTTCCCAACGCCTATACAGAGCCATCTGAGCAGCAAGACTACGGTTATTCTTGGTCTCCACTGACATCTGGTGACGCTTTCTCCCTGCACATACCACTCTGAGGCCAGGGTGCCCTACTGGCACGATGTCACAGACTGTCACCACTATTACAGCACACCCTGGGTCAAATGTGCTTGGAATCCTCGCCTCCCACGTAGGTACCACCCCCACCGCGGTGGACAGCTGCCCTACAGTCCCGTTTACAGATGTCACCTTTTGTGGCTCCTACTACATGGTGCTGTCCACCCACTGAGGGCTTCCCAAAGACAGTGGGCAGCCTGAGTCATGTCTGTGTTATCAGTGCTGAGGAAAGAGCCATTTCCATGTGGCTCACTGTTACTCAGCACCCCTGTTAGACCCAGGCTGCCTCTGCTGACTTCAACACCCCCTAAATCTTCAATAGTGTCTCAACACAACCCCAGGGACCCCCCCAGCTACAGACTTCTCCACCTTGGGCCCAGGGCTGCTCCTCCCAAGGAGTACTCCTGACTTACTGCTCTTCCACCCAACTGCCATCAACTCATCATCCCACTCTCCTCTCAACCTGGACCCTCAACAGTACACACAGACCTGCCTGCCCCCTCCTCCCCCTGCATCTCAATGACCTCTCCCAGAACTGCCACGTAGGGTCCACTTGAAAGACATGTGCCTGTCCTTAGAGACGACAGACTGAAGTGGCCGGAGCCAGAGGTGGGGTTCACAGTCTTGCTGCTCCAAGGACCTTCATCCCAAGGTAAACCTTGGGTGAAAGCAGTGTCCACTCCCAGGGTGCACTGGTGCTGGGTCATCAGCATGCAGAGGCTCCCTAGCACCTGTCCCTTCTTGCCAAGGGCACCTCTGTGGTCACATCACCCCAAACATCCCAGCCTCACATGTATCCAGTGGGAGGCTTGGCCCTTACTATCTGTCCCAAGTTCCAGAGATGTCTGGGTCTGGGCCACAGCCACAGTACTGATCGAGGGGAGAAAGCTGGACTCCAATGGCGGTAGGAGGCAGGACTAAGGGGCCCAGGGCTGCCCCCTTACTGAGAAAGTTCCTGCCTCACTGGTGCCACTACCAACAGCTGCCAGAGGGACCCACCAGTCAGGTCTCAGTTTTAGCTCTCCCACAGAGCATCTCCTGCTCCACCCGTCAGTCCTGGGCCCTAGTCCAGCCCCAGCATCACCCACGTCTCCAGATCCTACCCTCCCCTGGCTCTTGTAACTCTCTGGCCAGTGGCTCATGGGCTCCTTGCAGGCCCCTCCCACACCAGCCTGCCAAGAAAGCCACCAAAGGCCTGCTTTGCAGCAAGCACCCAGGGGTGTCCACTCACAGCAAATGCATTCTGTAGACGTGCAGGCCCGTGACAGGAAAGAGCTCCCAACACTCAAGTGTGTGAGTCATAACTAAGAAACCCACAGAGCCAGAGCTGCAGGGAGCAGACAAGCTGTTAGTCCCAGATCAGGCTCAAAGCCTGACCACTGTTTATCCTTAAAGGCAAACAAATTATTCCCATGCCAAACATGTGGGCTGCTTAAACATTCTATAAACCACTAAAAATTCTGAAAAGACAAGAAAGCATGCAAAATCTGTCTCACGAACTCCTCCACACTGCCACACTTAGAAGATGAAATGCCCTGGGTGAGTCACTTCTCTCTAAGTCCTGTTTCCTCATCTGTCTATTTGCCCAGTTGCTGGGAGTTCAAAAGACCAACGATAGCCCTGAGTGATCCCTCTAGTTTACAGTAAGGACCAAGTTAGAGAAGGACAACATCATCACCATCACTACCATGCATCATCACCATCACTACCATCCACCATCACCATCACTACCATCCACCATCACCATCACTACCATCCACCATCACCATCACTACCATCCACCATCACCACCATCCATCATCACCATCACCACCATCCATCATCACCATCACTACCATCCACCATCACCATCACTACCATCCAGCTACTGCCCTGCCCACCGTGAGAAGTGCCCCAGACTTGGGGCTCAAAGCCCTGGACCTCCATTCACTAACTCACTCTAAGAGGCTGGCCACATCAGCTTGACCTCGAGCCTCAGTTTCCTCAAAGACACAATCACTGCCTTTTGGAGCCATGGCAAAAACAATTCGACAAACCCAGAAGTAAGCCACTGGTAACCGTCTCCTGGGTCCCTCAAATGTGCTGGGTACTCAGTGTGGTTTTCCCTTCAGCCACACACGAATACCGCAGGGTGGGAAGGAGCCCCTACAGGATGTTCAGGGCACAGGTGTTGGGGGGGGTGATGGAGGGGGTCACCCACCTTCCTCCCATCGACGCTGCTCTCACTGCTCGGGTAGGCTCGCTTCCTGCGCACGTAGAAAAGCATGTCGTCCTGCCTGGGGGCCAGTTTCTCCATGAAGTAGGTGGAAAACATCCATGTCCAGAAGACGATTCGGTCATCCTTGAAGCACCCTACAGGACGAGGCCAGAGGAGTGAGAAGGGGCCCTCCTGGCCCTGGCTCTGACCTTGGTCAAACCTGGTCCTCCCCACCTGCATTTCTGGTCAGAGGTCTGACAAGGACTGGGATACTCTGCCCCTTCTCCCTGGGCGCCCCCCACCCCCACCCACGGGTATCAGAGAGGCTGGGGAAGCCTCCCCGGAGGCCTAGGACTCCACCCAGCGGCAGCCTGACAGCCAGGGCTGCCAGACCCCACTGCCGAGCTGACTCCAGCCCGTGAATGAGTCAGCGGCTTGTGAGGAAAAGGAAAATCTAGAAGCTGTGAGGACGTCACTGGCAAGTTGGCTAGGCTGCAAGGAGAAAGGCTTTGCTGGGGAAATCTTCACCGCAGACATCCCTAGCCCTCCCCCTCAGGCTGCGGCAATCCCAAG
>CABHPH010160480.1:0-11017 GCA_902168325.1 Peromyscus nudipes | reverse complement strand
CAGGAAATTCGGGCTTCCTCTCTCTAGATGGATCAACAAATTGTCACCCTGTGCTACTCAACACGTTAAACCCCTGAGTTTCTTTCTTTCCCCATTTCCCGTGAATCATGGAGACCCAGCCCTAGCTTTACTTCTGGGAAGGTCTACGTGGTATGGCACCCTTCACCATCCTCAGAGATAGTCAGTGGCCAGACCGGGGGCTACTGGCAAGTAGAAGATGCCAGCCACATCACAGAACCAAGACTCAAAGGCAGCCCTTCCCCTCCACCCTCTGACAGCAATGTGTGGTCCCACCCACTCCTACCTGGCCCAACACATGGGCAGTGGGAGGGGTCAGCACACCTTGCCAGCCTCAAGTGAAGAGGGGGCAGGCTCACAGGCACGAGGTGGGGACATCCACTAGCATCAGACATTCCTGCCACCCTTTTGCACCAGGCAATGTCCAACTATGCACATACCGTAAGATGAGGCAGAAGCATCTCTGGCCTGACTCAGTCCAACCCATGTCACAGCCAGGCAGTTTATAAATGTCAGTCACAGAGGAAAGGACTGCCCTTCCTCGAAAGAGCTCTTCTGCTCTTGAATACAAGTCAGCTGTGGGACTAGGGTGCAACTCTGTGATTAAGCCCTAGCTGAGCATGGGCAAGGTCAGAGGTTCCATCCCCAGGACCACAAAAGGTCACCTAGCAGTGGCTTCTAGAGCATTCAGGCAATTAACAATATTAACAAAACAATGATAATGACCTTAGCTACAAATTAGTGAGGCAAAGAACTGTATAGACTGTAAACAGTAAACACTCACTGTCACTCAGTTGTCCCCAACTCATTTCATGGAAGAGGCTAAAGGATGTGTCCAAGTTTCCAGAGCTGGAGACTGATCTATCTGATGGCCACACTCAGGCCTTGGAAAACCTGTGCTCAACAATTTACTGAAAAGGAGCCAATCACGGATGCTGGCAGTTCCAGGGCACAAGGAGCAGAAGGTGGGGAAGCCCTGTTCAGTCAGGAAAGGGACTGGCAGGGGCCAGGCAGGTCCACATGGTCCACATACTCCAACACTGGCCAGAGGACTGGGGTTTGCTTCCCAGAAGCCACATGAAACAGCTAATAATCACCTGTAACTCCAGCTCCAGGGGACCCAACGCCCTCTTCTGGCCTCTGTGGGTACCTGCACTCATGTGCACAACACCCCCCCTACACACACACACACACACACACACACACACACACACACACAACATAATTGAAAATAATAAAACAGATCTTTAAACCTAACCCTCATGATTCTGGGATCCCTGGGCCTCTTTTTCTGTTCCTCTTCCCAATGTGGTCACATTGAACAAATGTTCTTTTTTTATTTTTCGTCATTACTCATCCTTTTCTATCATTTATTTATTCGTGTGCATGTATATGGGCACGTGTGCATCATGCTGTGGTGTATGTGTGGAAATTAGAGGATAACTTGTAGGAGTCTGTTCTTTTCTTTTACCATGAGGGCTCTCGGTGGGGGGTGGAGGGGTCAAACTCAGGCCAGCAGACTTCCACTAAGCCATCTCGCTGCCCTACTTGCCGGTTTAATCGGGAATTCTCCTATCTCAGCTTCTCAAGTGCTGGGATTAGAGACGTGAGCCAGCATGCCTGGCCTAAGTGGAATTTTTATTTTATTTTAATTTTTATTTTATTCTATGTATAAGGATGTTTTACCTGCATGTATGTCTGGGCACCACACATGTGCCTGGTGTCCAGAGAAGCCAGAGTGAACATCAGATCCCCTGGGACTAGAGCTATGGCCAGTTGTGAGCCACCATGTTGGATTCTGGGAATTCGGGTCCTCTGCAAGAGCAGCCAGTGCTCTTAACCGCTAAACCCCCTCTCCAGTACCCTGAGTGGTATTTTTAAAGGAGCAAATTTGCCTTCTTTGGATTCTTATAGAGCTATCATAATCCAGTCCTGCTACATCCAACCAGAGAATAAGGTGTGCATCCAAAGAGAGGTTAGCACACACATGTTCCCAGGGTTTTTTTCTAAGAGCCCCAAAGTGGGAACCAGGAAACCAAGTAGACACAAGAAACCCAGGCGAACTGGCCAGTGGCTGACAACTCCCCATAGTGCCGTGGAGTCATCAGAGTGATCACATTCACAAGTCAGGCTCACAAGACTAACTCCTGTGTGGTTAAATTCACATGGTATTTCAGAAAAAAAAAAAAAAAGGCACAAAAAGCAAAAGCCAGATGTGATGGTGCACACCTGTAACCCAGAACTCCAGAGTTCAAGGTCATCTGACCTGTAAGAGACCTTACCTCAAAACAAACAAACAGCCAAGTTTGTCTTAAAAAATAAGTAGTGGGAATTGAGAGAAGGATCAGCAGTTAAAAGCACCGACTGCTCTTGCAGAGGACCTGGATTCAGTTCCCAGCACCCACATAGTGGCTCACAACCATCTCTGGAACTCCATTCCAGGGATCCAGCACCCTTTGTGGGGGTCTGGCTTCCTTGGGCACCACACACATATGGGTACACTTACTTGGAGGCAGAACACTCATACATGTAAAATAAAAATGTGTAAACCTTAAAAAAGTATAACAAAGCAAAACAAAAAGTAACAAGAATAAACATGGGGCTGGAGAGATGGCTCAGAGGTTAAGAACACTGGCTGTTCTTCCAGGGGTCCTGAGTTCAATTCCCAGTACCCATATATATATATGGTGGCTCACAACCATCTATAATGAGATCTGGCGCCCTCTTCTGGCCTGCAGGGATACATGCAGACAGAACACTGTATACATAATAAATAAAAATGAATAAATAAACACACTGCGTTCTGTGCTGCTAACAAGAGCAAATAATCCAACAACTTTCCGAAGGTGAGGAGGATTCTGCAAGTATTGCCATTTGCCAATAATTAGGCAAATCACGGTATGGGTACTAAACCAAATGTCTGTTGACTATTCAATTATTAATTAAAGTGCTGGGAACCAAAGCAAGGGCCTCGACTGTGCTAAGCCACACCCTCGGTCACGCTGCCTCCTAAGAGGCTGTGAAGACCACACACAGACACAGAATGTGGGTCACACCGTCCTGAGTGAAAAGGCAAAACTCAGTTGTAGTCCCCCTGACAGCGCCACAAACCCCAGGCAACAGTGGGAACAGCTGCCTTTCACAGGTGGCTGGCCGGCCTCCCTTCCTGTCTCCCTCCTCCACAAACTATCTTTTGCCCTACATCTATGGCTTGGTGTCACAGGCCTAGAAAGTATGCAGGGGGAGGGAGAGATCCCTCTTCACAGGGAGGGAAAGACAGACACAGAGATGTGTTTCATGTCCAGAAGCTGGGCAGGGCAGATCTGGCATAGAATTTCTAACTCTTGGGGACACAGAGTAATGCAGGCTTTGAAATCCTACAACATGAATCTTGGTCCCAACTGCTCCCCACCCAGACTGCTCCAGTAACTTCACACCTCCCCGGAACTATGGTGAGGTCTGGGGTAGTGGAGCCGGAGCAAAATTCCTTGATAGTCTGTGATACATGGAGCAAGTGAGGAACTTGGAGGTACTGCTCTGCACCCCTCTCTGGCCAGCTGGGATGAAGTCAATGGATCACAGCCCCCCCCCAGCATCCTTTGGTCCTGTGGTACAGTATCTGTGTAGTGAATACACAAGAGGCAACTGAACTCTTGTTGGTCTGCTGTTTCTCCCATAGGTAAGCCCTTCTTCCTTCTCTTCCCCAGGCCTGCCCAGAAGAAATCCCTGGGTCATAAGCCTGGGAACTGCCAGTCTAGCACAGACCTTTCTAGTCTTCTGAACCCTATCTGTTCCTGACCTCCAGCCACTCGGCTGACAGGGGCTGCAGGTTTACCACCGTGAGCCCAGTGAGCCCAGTGAGCCCAAGCCCCAGGGCAGCAGACAGCCTGAAGCCCAGCCTCACTCGGGCAGCACCACGGACAGCTCCCAGCCCCTGGGCTCCTCCCTCTCACGCTAGGGGCCTGAGGGACAGCAACAGTGAGTTAGCTGTCCTTGCTGGGTGGGAAATCAGTGAAAACTGACCCACTGCTCCAGGGGAACTAGAGAGGCAGGCTACAAGCGAGGAACTCTGGCCACACTGTCAGCAAGCAATCGATTGCCTTATGCTGACTTCTGTCTAAGGCATTTTAGTTAATGTGTAGCTGACCAATATCAGATGGATTCATGCCCAAACATAGAACATAGCCCCATGAGCCTGACCTCTTTGACCTTCAAGGGGATTCTGAGATCTGTCTGGGATGCTGTGGAGACTGGCATTCTGTCAAACAGCTCTGCTGTTTACTGTCTGAGGACTGAAAAAACAAAAGCTGAGTGTCTGTCGCCTTGTTCAGTCTCAGCGGGAGACCTGTTTGTCAGGTGACGCGGTTTTCACCACTTTGCAATGTCTACCATTAATCATGAGAGCAGTGATGTGGAGACAGCAAGCAACAGACTCTCACATGAATGATTGGGTAAAAACTGACTCTGGTTGGAGGAGGAAATGGAGGTAATAAACTGAGGCTATGAAGGATGGAGCAGGAAACTTGCTTAGGAAATACTAAGTTACACAAGAGTAAAATTTAGCTAAAGGAGCATGCCTCTGCCAGGCAATTTAGAGAAGACGACCCGGGCTGACAACGCTAATTAAGCCCTGTGCCTCATATGGGGAAGAGCATAATTCTGCCAGGCGGAAGGACAACCCTGGTACCAGCCCAGAAAAAGCAGCCTTGGTCCGTCTCAGGATAACTACAGCAGTAAGTATTTCTATATTGTAAGTCTTCCTGTTTGTCCCAACAACCAAACCTTGGAGCTCTGACTCTGTGGAGCACGTGTAACTGCTCAAAGTGTAACTTGGGGCCATGAACAGGGATTTCATTCAGGGCCGGTTCCCTTTTGTGCATTAGCCAGAACGGGTTGCATGCTATTATTAAAGAGTTTTTCCTTTATTAATCTCTGAGTGCTTGGAGTGATTTCTCACTGGGAAGGCATAAAAATATTATAATGTAATAGCCAGCTCCAAATAGGGTGTGGACCAATTGCCTTTCCTGTCCAGCAATTTCTGATTCTCCTGAACTGACGGGGTCCCTGACAGGTGGAGAGGGTACGCAGTGGGGTGAGCACCAGGCCTGGGCCTCTCCGAACCCTTATGTTCTCTGCCTCTGCAGCAGCAGGTTCACCACCCTCGCCCTGCATCCTAATGGAGAAGTGACTGATGAAGTCCTAGCTCCACAGTACTAGGCTGAGAAGGGTATTGATGAGTGTGCGGCTGGCCACGTTCTGCAGTTTATAAAGCACTGTGGCCTACTACCTTTCAGACCCCCTTGTCCACCTTAGGAGGACAACAGCAGCATAGCGTGGTCAGTCTTTTAAATATACACACACACACAATGGGGGGGGTGAGATAGGGTTTCTCTACGCAGCCCTGGCTGTCTTGGAACTCAATATGTAGACAAGGCTGGCCTTGAACTCACAGAGATCCACCTGCCTCTGCCCACCGAGTGTTAGGATTAAAGGCATGCGTCACCATGCCCATCTCTTTTTATTTTTACTGAGACAGTGTCTTAGGTGGGCCAGGTTGACCCTCACACTGCTATGAATTGAGAATGGGCATGGTCTTGAACTCCCTCTACCTCACAGGTGCGGGCATGACAGGCATAGACCACCACACCAGGTTTATGCAGTGCTGGGAATCAAACTTGGGGCTTCGTGCACACGACATAAACACGCTACCAACCGAGCCACACTCCCAGCCCTAAACCTGCCTTTTTTTCCAACACAAGGCCTTAGAAATTGGTGGCAGACTGGAGAGCTGCGACTCACATCCAGCCCCTCAAAAAGAACTTGCTTTTTCCAACATCCCACAGAGAGACATGGGCAGAGCCAGGATTCCTCTAGCTGATAAATCATGAACCTCAGGAATCTCTGAGGTCATGTGGTGAACAGCTGCCCCCGCCCCCATACCCTCTGAGCCCCCAAGAACAGCCCTGCCCTCCCTGCTACTGTGTGAGTGACCACAGCAGCCACTGAGCTCTACAGTGCTCGGAGCTTCAAGTAACATAACAGAAACGTGGGTAGGATGCTCCATGGGTCAGGGTCTGTGGGTCCTCTTCCCTGCAGAGGGCCAATTTTACAGATTCCAACTACCTTCCACAGAGGTGACTTCTCAAACACTTACCGAAAAGGAAGGGAACATGCGATCTTATGAGGCTTGTCAAGCACCGTCCATCCCAGTGTGGAGTTGGAGAAGCCTCTGTGGAACCAGTTATCATCGACTTGGTCCACGCTCCTGCCTGCTGCCTGTCTGGGTAAGTGACCCAACCTCTCAGTTTCCCCATCGGCAAGATTAAGAATGGCTGCTCCTGCCATTGCCATGGAGAAGACCACACAAGAAGATTGAGGTGTTGCACAGGCACCGAGTTAACCTGCTAGGTCAGGGACTGCTATGTATTAGCAACTTGGCACGCCCCCAGGAGGGCAATGCTATCAGCTGGCAGGTAACTCCGGCTTCTCACACATTACTAGAGCCCACGAATCTTGCACATTCTTTTTATGAGGTAGACACCTGGCTCCAAGACAACATACCCAGGCACACACACTCAGTAAATTCACATGAAAATCTTAAATGCAGACCAGGTGTGGCAGCTAGTGGCCATAATCCCAGCACATGAGCAGGAGGATCAGAAGTTCAAGGTCGTCCTCAGCTACATGATGAATTCAGGACCAGCCAACACTACATAAAGCCCTGAGTCAAAACAACAACAACAAATCTTAACTGCGGTACTACACAGGATCCAGAAATCCACTAAGAACAAGTTACTGGCTAAGCAAGATGTAATTAGCAGTGCAAGAATAATCTAATATTAGGCTTACCAATGTATTCACATCTATTTATAGTTCCAGAGAGAAATAAGACATGATCATAGATGCTGGGAGGCCAAGTTCAACTCCCATTCTTGATTTTAAAAAGTAGGGCCCTTGTGTCTGGAGAGAAGGCTCCATGGTTAAGAGCACTTGCTGCTCTTGGATGACCCAGGTTCAGTCCCCAGCATGACAGCTCACAACTGCCAGCTGGACCCAGGAGATCCAGAGTCCTCTTCTGGCCTCCACATCTGCACTCACATGCACATATCCACACCAACACAGACATACACATAGTTAGAAATAATAAACCTTTTAAAGTGAGTAAGGTGGAAAGCAGTTGAGGAAAATACTTAATATCAGTCTCTGGTCCCCACATGAATATACACCCAAGTACACACATGTACACACAGCCACAGGAACATGTACGACACACATGCACGAACACATGTGCACACAACATGCATACACACTCACACCCGCACACACACAGCATACACAAAACATGCATGTATGCACACACACACGTTTTCAAAAAGTCAGTGCAACTAGAAATAATCAGAAGAGTCCCATGGGAGTCCAACCAGAGCTAACAACAGACTATAAAACTAAATCCCAGACAGGCACGGTGCTATATAGCCGCAATCCCAGCACTTGGGAGGCTGAGGGAAGAGAATCACTACGAGTTTGAGACCAGCCTGGACAACATGGTAAGTTCCAGGGCTGTAGAGAGAAGCTCTGTCTTAAAATAAAAAACAGGGGAGCTGGAGAGATGGCTCAGGGGTTAAGAACACTAGCTGCTCTTCCAGAGGTCCTGAGTTCAAGTCTCAGCAACCACATGGTGGCTCACAACCACCTATAATGAGATCTGGTGCCCTCTTCTGGCCTGCAGGTGTACATGCAGGCAGAACACTGTACGAAAAGAAGAAAGGAAGGAAGGAAAGAATAAAAACCAGGGTCACATAAGTGTGTCAGTGAGTGAATTTGCGCCACTAAGCCTGAGGACCTGAGTTCCATTGTGAAAACCCACGTGGTAGAAGGAGAGAACCGACTCCCACAAGTTGTCCTCTGACCTCCACACATGTGACATGACACAAAACACTTCTTTTCATACTTTTGGTGGTGAGCCTAGCCTTTAACGGCTCAGCCATCTCTCCAGCCTGTAACATACTTTTTAAGAAACTCAACCCTCACATTACAGCAGCCCAAACCATCCCCTGCCCTGCAATGCTATAGACTAAGACTGCAGCTGCTGGAGGCCCCGTCACGTACAAGAAAATGCCAGCAACGGTGCGGAGGGGGCTGCGGAGGGGAGCTGCAGAGGGGAGCTGCAGAGGGGCTGCTGCCCTGGGAGCCCTTAGAGGGTGTTTGTGTTCTGGGGCTTGGGTTTTTACCCTCCCATAGATGGTCAGCCAATATATTACCCTTGTCTGAGTTTCTCTGGTGTGTCTCCTAGTTAGCCTTAACTGTCAACAGGTTGACATTCTAGAGTTACCTGAGAAAGGAGTCTCTGTTGAGGGATTTCTCAGCTCAGATAGGCCTGTGGGCATGTCTGTCTTGAATGCTAATTATGTAGGAGGGCCCAGCCCATTGTGAGCAGCACCATTCCCTGGGCACCTGGTTCTTGTATGTTCCTCCATGGTTCCCGCACTGACTTTCCTCAGGAATGGACCATTGAAGGCCCTATAAGCTAAAACACACCCCTTCCTTCTCTACATTTCTTCTGGTCAGCGACAAAATGTAAGTAGGATGTGTGTTTTTGTTACTCAGAAATAGAATCCTAACATATTTAAGAGTCTCCCCCTTTAAACACAAACCCCAAGCCCATCATCCTCTAGGCCCCACGTGACCACAGGCAGACTGTCTCCAGTGGAAACTCCCAGTTATCACTCCCTGCACAGCTGCCAATCTGCAGACATGCGTTTCTGCCGACAATTTTCCTCCCCTACAGAACCGTCAGACCTCTCTATCCGTACTCCCAGCTCCAGGTCCCCGTGAAACTGCAAGCCCAGGGTTGAAGAGATGGCTCAGCAGTTGAGAGTGCTTGCTGCTCTTGCAGAGGACTCAGGTTTGGTTCCCAGCACCCACATGGGCTCACAGACCATCTGTAACTCCAGTTCCAGGGCATCCAATGCCCTCTTCTGACCTTCACAAGACCAGACATGCATCCAGTGCACATATACTCATGCAGGGAAAAACAACCAGACATATAAAAGAAATACTTTTAAAAATCAATTTTAGCCGGGCGGTGGTGGAGCACACCTTTAATCCTAACATTCAGAAGGCAGAGGCAGGTGGATCTCTGTGAGTTCGAGGCCAGCCTGGTCAATTTTAAATTGCAAGCCCCAGGATGTGGAGACAGATCAGTTAGTAAAGTGCTTGCCTTGGTCCTGGAGAGCAGCATCTGGAGGACCCCTGGGGTTCACTGGTAGCCAGTCTAACTGGGGAGCTCCAAGCTATCGAGGGACCCTGTGTCATAGGAGGTGAGCAGTGTTGCTGAGGGTGATAACTGGAGTTCACACACACACACACACACACACACACACACCTGCGAGCCCCACCCTGCCAGCATTCTCTACCCCATGCATTACCACTATCAAATAGAAGGGATATTTTACCTTTTTATTTATTTACTTATTTACAAAACACAGTTGTTGCCTCAAAAAGAGTAATTTATTCTGAGCCTGGGACATGCTTTAACAAAGTCGTCCTGACAGAACGTCAGTTCCCCAAAGCCCTCAGTCTTGCCTGTCTTTGGTAACTTTGTTCATTGTTACACAGTGAATTCCTACAACAGTGTCTGGTGTATGGAAACAATAAATACTTATAAGTTGAATGAATGAATGAGATGAATAAGATGATTAATGAAATCAAGGTGGTTGGTGGATATTCAATGGGGGCCTGGGAGATGACTTAGATACTCAATGGGGGCCTGGGAGATGGCTTAGATACTCAGGGGGGGCCTGGGAGATGGCTTAGATACTCAATGGGGGCCTGGGAGATGACTTAGATACTCAGTGGGGACCTGGCAGATGCTCAGTAGACAGAGCACCTACACTAGCGTGAGGACCCAAATTCATCCCCATGTAAACTATCCTAGGCAATGTTGGTGTGGACTTAAGAGGCAGAGTTAGGTGGATTCCTAGAGCAAGTAGACTAAGGACTGGACTGGACAGAAGTGGGGAAAGGAGAAAGCTAGCTGAGAGTCAGAACTCACCTTGCCCCCAGCGACCTTGCACCCCTGCCGCAAGTCTTTCCGCCATGATGAAACATTATAACTCCTATTAAACCATAAACTCAAACCCTTAAGTTGTTTTCTTTTTTTTTTCCTGGTACTTTGTCCCAGCAACGAGAAAAGCAGCTAATACGAAAGGCTTAGTTTGTCTTTTTTAAAATTTGGGGGGGGGGCATGCCACAGCACATGTGTGGGGGTCAGAGGACAACTTCTGAGAGCCAGTTCTCTCTCCCACTGCGTGGGCTCTAGGGAGCGAACTCAGGTTGCCAAGCTTGGTAGCAAACATTCTTATGCACTGAGCCATCTTGATGGCCCTTAAAAATTGTGACTTTTGGAAGAGGGAGGTGTTGGGCATCGAACCCAGGGCTTTGTGAGTGCTGAGCCCACTATTCTACCACGAAGCTACGTTCCCCAACTGGGTTTTTCATTAAGAATTGTCTTATACATTTTGAATTTTATATCTTAAGTTGATCTACTGAAAAAATAACTAAAAATAGCTGGATATGATGCCCTCATCTGATCCCAACACTCAGGAGACTGAGGCAGAAGGACTGGGAATTGAAGGCCAGCTTTGACTACACAGTAAGACCCCCTAACTCAAAAACAAACAAAAGGAACTGAAACAGGGATTCTGGAGATGGCTCGGTGAAGTGCTGGCCACAAAAGCTGGCGACTCCCCAGAACCCACGTAAAAAGCCAGATGTGGCAGTGTGCACATGGGGTCCCAGCACAGGGATGTGAGACAGGCTGATCTCTGGGGCTTGCTAGCCAGCCAACTAGTCTGGCCAAATCAGCAAGCCCGAGATTCAGGGAGAGACCCTGTCTCAAAAAATAAAGTGGTGGGTAACTGAGGAAGACACCCAGTGTCAACCTTAAGTTTCCACACAACACCACACACACACACACACACACACACACACACACACA
>CABHPH010160479.1:0-49947 GCA_902168325.1 Peromyscus nudipes | reverse complement strand
CTGTGTCTTTCTTAGGGTCCTGTTTTCTAGGTAGCCTCCCTGGAGTTGTGAGTAGCAGTCTAGTCATCTTTGTTTTACATCTAGTATCCTCCTTTGAGTGAGTACATACCATGTTTGTCTTTCTGAGTCTGGGTTACCTCACTCAGGATGACTTTTTCTAGATCCATCCATTTGCCTGCAAACTTCATGATGTCATTGTTTTTCTCGGCTGAGTAGTACACCATTGTGTATATGTACCACATTTTATTTATCCATTCTTCAGTTGAAGGGCATCTAGGTTGTTTCCAGGTTCTGGCTATTACAAATAATTCTGCTATGAACATAGCTGAGCATGTGTCCTTGTTGTATGATTGAGCATTCCTTGGGAATATGCCCAAGAGTGCTATAGCTGGGTCTTGGGGGAGATTGATTCCCAATTTTCTAAGAAAGTACCATTTTGATTTCCAAAGTGGCTGTACAAGCTTGCATTCCCACCAACAGTGGAGGAGAGTTCCCCTTGCTCCACATCCTTTCCAGCATAAGCTGTCTTCAGTCTTTTTGATCTTAGACATTCTGACAGGTGTAAGGTGATATCTCAGAGTCGTTTTGATTTGCATTTTCCTGATGATTAGGGATGTTGAGCAATTTCTTAAATGTCTTTCAGTCATTTGAGCTTCCTCTGTTGACAATTCTCTGTTTAGCTCTATAGCCCATTTCTTCATTGGAGTGTTGGGCATTTTGATGTCTAATTTCTTGAGTTCTTTATATATTCTTGATATCAGTCCTCTGTCAGATGTGGGGTTGGTGAAGATCTTTTCCCATTCTGTAGGCTGTTGCTTTGTCTTGTTGACTGTGTCCTTTGCTTTACAAAAGCTTCTTGTCATTTTAAAGCTTAAAAACATGGGAAGTAAGAGTTGGAGAGAATAAGTGAATAATTGTATTTACATTAAATTGTAATAATAAATGTGCGTAAAGGGTTAAGTGGGTGACAATATTTTCATGAAATACACATTTCAGAAAGTCTGCCCTTAGCATTGGTTAGTGCATCAAATGGCAGAGAATACTTTACAGCTCAATCAGAAATTTGATTTTCAAATTCCCAAATTTTATGTCAATTTTTCCAGTAATAGATTATGTCAATTTTGATATTCTATAATCATTGAAGTGTCTATAATCAAATTTCAGCAATAATAAAAATTAATCAAATACTTTACCAAACAGACATTAAGTGTTCAGTAGTTAAATCTTATCTAATCTAACGTGAGTCCTCTGTATAACTGGTCTCTATAACCAATTCTGTTTTCTTTTAAATTTTGTGTTACATAGGTGTCCTCTAAGTATGCTTATTTTGGGAATAAATTTAATTACATTTTATCATATTATTTTATCATCTCATTTGTCATCAAATACACACTACTATACGGTTTTATTTCAATAGTTTAGGTCACGTGTATATAATGGCAATCTTAGTAGGATTATGTGCCTTATTTTATTAATCTAGCATATGTTCATTAGAGCAAATTAAATAAGAACACCGTTTTATCTCCAGGTGAAGGTGGGGCCTTGTTTACTGCTGAGTTATATGTGGAATGGATGCAGCAACACTCATAGGACATTCACTAAACTTCTGTTTAGTAAAGAAAAATGAAATTTCAAAGTCAGTAATTACTCATAACAATAACATTTTTATTTTCTACAAGTTAAAATACATAGGGGTATATCAAATCATAGATTAATTTGCTTTTAGGTAAAACAGCAGAAAAATATACATGGGGGATAAATGTAATTTTGTCTCCATGTTTTAATGAAAAGAAATGGTTTGTAAAAAGATTCTGAATTGTGAAAATACAGTAATCAATGTTATTGCATTTGCATATTTTATTTTATGTCTTTAAGGTTTAACATGATAAGACTGTTGACAAGTAAATGGTTAAGTGATATAGAACAAAGCCCAAGAAGTAATGATTATTACATTTTTAAAACAAAGGATCACAGTGCTAAGATAATATATAAGGAATAATAGTTATATTTTAATTATGAGGAGAAAGTGTCTTTAAAAGTGCATCTTATTCTCAAACTTTTATCTCAACTATGTGGTGCCCTTTTATATACTTAATTCATATCTTTATTCTTGTGCCTTGTATAAGAACCGTCTGGGTATTTTATTTGTACTGAAATACAGGTCAGCTTCTAGTACAATTTCTAAGAAACAAACAAAGGTGGAGAAAATTACAGGGGACAAAAATGTCAACCTGTAAATGCTAAATGTACCTTGAATTATAATAGAAATTGTCATGGTAAATGTAAAATTTTCCTTCAGTACCACAGTCTAAAAATGGCTCTCTCTGATCAGCCCTTTTGATATTTCTTTATATACTTAACATCAGTTTAATTAACTGATAAAGCAAATAATTTGATTCAAGGAATATCTTAAGAAAATCCTATATGACTTCTAGATATGCATATGATTTAGGCTTTAGAAAACTTATTTTTCTGGATCTCTAGATGTTGTCTGGTTTAGAAACCAGTGTCATACACACTCAGCAAGTTCACTGCCGTGGAATTTATCCCCAGCATTCTTTGAACACAACGCTCTGACTGGTAAACAAAATGGAATTATGTGACAAAAGAAGTTTCTGGGTTTCAGTTTGTGGGTAAGAGGTCAAATTCAATAATTAATTAAGAAATGGAAACTAAAGTACCCAATGATTAATTACTTTTGTAGACTTAAAGCACTCTAGGGTAGCTTAATTTATTTTAGCTTGATTAATTTACCGAAAATGAGAATTCTATTCACAATTAGAGTGAAACAGCAGGAAGAGACGTGGGATTGGAAAACAATAAGGAAAATGAATAGAGGATGAAAGCATCAAAGACAATGTATATATTCATTTGTGCATTAAAATATGACTCTTCAGATGAGAAAGTGCACAAAATTTCTGAGTGGTTTGTGCAATTAAAATTGAACATCATACTACAATATGGGTGATGCTGAATTTAAGAAACATGTGTGGGTTTAAATGGCTGAAGGAATATTTCCCTGAGTTTTAGAGTGATGTATTGGGCAGTGTAAAACAAGACAAGAATGTGACTAAATATACAAAAATATATCAAGATTTTATATTTTTTATCATCAACTTCTGAAAGAAATGAAGCATGGAAAGCTAAGTCTGTAATGTCTATGAAAGCAGACATGCTCCTTCATGATGATATGGAACAACACTTTTTAATTCATTTAATAAAATCCTAGACCTCCCAAATCCAAATATGATTGATTATTTGTTGTTCAGTCAGGAAAGAGTAGTGAGAGTTTATCAATGTTGTGTTTGTTAAACAGTAAAATTATGTTAAATAAAGACCATGCATGGATATATAATAGATAGATAGATAGATAGATAGATAGATAGATAGATAGATAGATAGATAGATAGATAAGTTGAAATATTTTAGGGAATCTGTATTTCAATCCCCTCTCCTTTCAGGTTGCAATATTCCATGACAAAGTTTTGGGTTTATGGTGATATTTCATTTGTACTGAAATGTGATTTTATTTGTGTGTTAATAAATAAAAGTGCCTGGGGGTCAGAGCTAATAGCAAGCCATAGCAGAAACTGGGCAGTGATGGCATACACCTTTAATCCAGATCACATGACAGACAGATCTCTGTGTGTTCAAGGATACAGCCAGCATGAAGACACACGCCTTTAATCTCAATACCAACCATAGAAGACCTGGAGGTCTGTAGAGAGAGGCAGTGATGAGGAGGTCATGTGGTTGGGTTTACAACCAATGAAAAGGCGGAACAGAAAGTCAATAAAAAGACAGATACACAGGAAGTAGGTCTTTTTTGGAGGGGAAGGACAGCAGCCTCAGGAAGGATAAGAAAGGCTTTTTAGTATCAGTTCTTAACTACTGCTCTGACTTCTTGGGCTTTTAACTCCGCATTTGGCTCTGTGTTTCCTATTTAATAAGACTGCTACATCTACATATGCTTGTTTCTTATTTTATCTCCTCCCTCATGTTATTTTCTTAGTCTCTTTTGCTTAAATCTCTTTTAATTTTGTCTTTTATGCCTTCCTTCATGTCTTTTTTCTTTTTTGATTCATTGTTACTGGCTCATATCTTACTTAGGAACTAAGAAGTTGGTTTTCCGTTATGGAGAAATCTTCAAAAGGATAAATTGCTTCTTCAAGTATTTATTTCATTCATTGTAATACATTTTATGCATTGAACTCAGTAAACAGAGGAGGACTTATTAAATTATTAGTGTCCAGATAGGCATTGAACTCTTTGTCAATGTTCTCCTGTGTTCTCACAGAAGTAAATTTGTAGAGTAATATATTAACAGACATGAAACATCTGAGTGAGAGAATTATTTTTTAATACTTAGAAATTGTAAGACACTTGATTATAAAATGATTGAAACTGATTTTATAATATATAAAAATCACAAAACAGCTCATCAACTTATTTATTTCCTTCATATATGTAGTATTTATTATAAAGTAATTGCAATGATAACCAAAAAAGTTTTATTATGTATTTTTCTTCACATTTATTTTATCTAATGAAAATTTAGTATCTGTTGGTTAATACTCCATTTCCAAGAAGTTTATATAACCTTTAGAACAATTTCTATGACCAACAGACAAACACCAGTGTGCTATTGTCAAGTACCATAATTGAGAATCATAGAGATGGTTCTTACATGAGTGGGTCATGGAATAAGACCAGTTATTCCCATGGAAAGAGCTGTGTTCTTTAACATTTTCAATACATGGTTGCTCAATATAGTATTCAATATTTTTATATATTAATTAAACTTTATTAGTCTTATCTCCCTTGAAATTAAATTATGTAGACAGGAATACCTTTTTAAACATACCTTCCTTTGTACAATAACAATATTATGTCTGTGGTGTCAAAAAAATTTCTGATGTATATCACTGATGCCAAGAAGTGAATTTCACTTGATTTCTCCTGAATGGTTTTTAAATGTAGTAGCTTTTAATTAATCTCCTTTTTACTCGTATTTTTCCTACTTTAAAAATCCCATTTACTTTAAACAATGTGTTGCAGGCCATCAACTTTTATGCTTTTGTTTGTTTAAGAGTTTGAATAAATTTAATTACTGAATGCTTTCCCCAGATTTTTTTGTGGATGTTTTCTAATTTCCCTGGTTTTTCTTCATAGATCATATTGAAGGAAACTTTTTCTAGGACATAAGTGATATTGTCACATGTTCCTCCATAGCATTTACACATAGCATGTTATTCTCAGAAAGAAAAAATACATTATCAATATTAATTAATATTAATGTGCACACATTCTATTCCTCCTTAGAAAAAGTAACATTTTTAATATTAATTAATGTTAATGCATTTATTTTCTCAAAGTTGGTTTAAGTATGATCTACATGAAATTGTTTTTCTCTTCCCAATTAAATACATTGTCCAAATTTTAATCAACTGAACTTCTATATACAATAAGAAAGGGCACAGTATAAGATGACAAATATGTATCTCCATTAGTTTTGATTCTTTTTTAAATTTATTTTTCCATTTACTGAAAATAGATGCTTTTCTCATACAATACATGCTGCTTTTAAGTTTCTCTCCCTCTACTACTTCTCTCTCCTCCCCATCTTGCCTCCCCTCCAGATCCATTCTGTTTCTATCTCCCATTAGAAAAGAACATGCTTCTAGGAGATAATAGCCAAACATGACCAAATAAAATATAATAAGATAAAGCAAAAAACTATCAAGTGTCCATTGTCTGAAAATTAATATAGAAAATAGGTACATGTAGCACAAATTTGAATTGTCTTAATAATAAAAACCCGTTGTCGGATATCGAAGATGAAAGCTGAAAGGTCAGGGAAACAGAGAAGTCACTGTCACCTCTTACCTCCATCACTTTTCAGACCAAGCAGGACCAGGATCCTGTCAGTGCCCACCTTATGTTTCTCTCTCTACCTAGCCATAGCATTTTCTGTATTCTGTCTACACAGTCCTCCAGACCTCTATGGTTAACTAATGGCTAGCTCCACCGTCTGATCTTTAAGCAAGCTTTATTTGTTAGAGCACAAACAAAACATCACATTTCCCACTTTTTGTCTAAAATAAAAAAGGTGATAACTAATATAAGAAAAGCTACATACAATGAGTACAATAACTTTATACAAATATATATGGGCAATAATTACATTAACAATGTCTAGTCCATTAGCATTTGACAAATTCAGAGAAAATACTCCATTATGTATCCTATCTTGATGAGTCCAAACTGTTGTACCTAATTTACTTTCTATCCTAACTTGCACTACCAATCTCAAACAATCTTTTTACGTCTCTCAACCCCACTTTATACATTTTTTGTGAGTTTCTTTTTTGAATCTGTTAACAGAAAAAACTATAACTATCCTATCTAGTCTTCAACTCCATCAGAGATCCAAGAAAGAAATAATATTAACTAAGTAAGCAGGAAGTGCAAAGGAAGCAACTTCCAAAACATGTGAGAGTGACAGAAACTGCTGACTGTCTGGATAGTCACCCAAGAACCTCTGTAATATTGGGGCATCCATTTTTGGCCTACAGGGCCAAAAGGTCTGTATATACCTGACAGACTTATCTGTGAAACAGAATTTTCTAAGGACTGTCCCACCTTGTCTTGGCAAGGTGTAGCAGTGACTTTCTTTTCTGTCCTGCTTGTCCAATTTGGACAGCATACTGTCAACAGTCAAGGTAAGGTCACTTTCTTGCCCAATGGCTAACTTTTGCCACAAAGGAAATAAACTCCATATGGAGTTTCTTCAATGCTCATCATCTTCTCTAAATAGACTGGTGCAGCCAGGAGTGGACATGTCTCATTTTACACACACACACACACACACACACACACACACACACACACACAAACACAAAAAAACCCACTTATGTTACTCAAACATCTTAAATGTCATATTCTGTAGATCTCTAAAGTGTTTGAAGACCATCTGTCTATTTAAAATCTATCTCTGTTTGACCTTGAAAACATACCTAACATGACTACAAGAATGATTGTAATAGGTGACTACTAGCTTGCATTTCTTTATTGTCTTAAATAGTTTATAATAACTTTCAAGGACTAGAAATTTACCTTACATTGTTAAATGAGCTGTATAGGTACAATATCTTGAACAAGAGTAGAAATGTATGTACAGTATGTTCTAACCAAAATAGCCTTAAATTTTTATCAATATATAAAAATCTATATCAATGTAAAATATTTAAACCCAGTAGTTGCTTTAGTGGTTTAAAAGTAGATTTGATAATCTATCTTTGTATCCTGTCATTTCTATAACAGAAATCAGTATAACAAAAAATTTGCTTCAATAAACAAAAATTTAAACCAATATTAAATAGTTAAAATTAGTAGTTGCTTTTATAAAGTAGACTCAATAATCTACCTTTTATCCTATTTTTATATCCCCTTTTTTCTTTTTAGAATAAGATCCCTAAATATAATCTCATTTCCTCAGCTTTTTTCCTGACCATTACTAATAAAAACTTGTAAACACACTCCCAAATGGTGACAAATATCCATAAGCCCATCGAATGACTAAAAACCAACCACCCCACCTCTTCAAAATGTGGGTTTTGTGTTCTTAGAATTAGTTCTGGCTGTTTAGGGGTTACAGCATCTTTAGGGGACCCTGAAAAAATTTTGAGATAATTGTCAAGTCCTAGGACAGCTATCTATACCATTTGTTGTCCAGTCTTTGTGTAATGGGAAAGTGAAGGGCTTGTCTCAAGTCCTGTCTAGAATAGTCTGTGAGGCTGAACCATCTCAGCCAACCACCTTGCAATTTTTCTGAGCAGTTTGTAGTCCAAAGCTCATCTTTATGTGGTGCTTGACATCTTAGCAGCATTACCAAAGTCCAGGTGGAATAGTCATCATCTTTTTGGAGACTTTAGAGTTTGGATTAGGTCAGATTATTCCCTTTCTTGGTAATTTTTTCCAGGTAGTTCTCCCTTCTTTGAATGCTTATTTATCCAAATGTCTTTAAATTCCTCGAGGTGGATGTTTTTATTTTCCTAGAAAGACAAAAACAAAACACTCCCTAACCAACTTAACTTTGGGGATATCTGTCATTTGGCACTTTCTGTGAGGTGACTGGATAAATTAAGGTTGGTTGTTTGAAAACCTTAGGCTGTTCCTGCTTAATTTTATAATGTAATGGTAAGACTGGTTCTCCTTCAAATCCCTCTGTCTGCATCTGAATCTCTATGGTGCATTTTAATAAGTTTTTCTAAGGCCTGTATCTTGGCAGTCACATCAACCAAATTTTTTAGAGATATAACAAGAATTATCAAACTAACAATAACAATAAAGATTATCAAAATGATAATTAACATTATGTCAATCCCAGTTAAGTTGATTATCCCTTCATTTAATTGTTCCATTTTTAAACCAGGCCTTGTGTGATCATACAGAGACCTCTCCATTATAACAATGTTTCCCATTTTTTTAACATGGGGAAATAACTCTTTTCTTTTTTTTAACTAATTCCCCCTTTAAGAATCTTCAGTTGTCTCACCAAATCTGCTGACAATGACAGTGAAGATGATGGTGAAGGGTGAAGCAGACTGCTGCTGTATAGAGCAGGAAAACCCTGAGTGGGTATCAAGGCAACTACCTAGCACAGCAGTGGCCCAAGGAGGAGTCCAGGGAAAGCCCATAACCCAGCTGGAGAGAAGAAGCCAAGGAGCCAGTTGTCTGCAAGGGGCAATGTGCAAAAGCAGCTAACTCCAGCAGTGATTGGAGCCCAAGCTTCTGTCGAGTTTGCTGCAGAGAGGTTCCAAACTCACTCACAGGCTTGGGGTAAAAAGAAAGAAAAACCTAGGGCTGTGACTCCTGTGGCAGCCCTTGCATGCAGCTCTGTCATGTGCTGGTGGCTGCAAAGCCACAGGCAATGAACTTTTTTGTCAATTCATGCCCCAAAAGTTGGATGCCAGATTATGCACCACCCTAATTAGTCTTAATAAATCAAAACCTGGAGTCAGATACCGAGAGTGAAAGCTGAAAGATCAGAGAAGCACAGCTGCCACTGTCTCCTCTTACCCCCAGAACTCCTCAGACACAAAAGGGCTGAGCTCGCCCTTGCCCACCTTACATTCCTCTCTCCATTCAATCCTATCACTTCCTGTCCCCTGTCCATACAGACCTCCAGACCTCTATGGTTAACCAATGCCTAGTGCCACCCTCTGATCTTCAGGTAAGCTTTATTTGTTAGACCACAAACAAAATGTCATCACAGGTACTTATGCAAAATTGAACACTGCCCTACTGTAAATGAAATCCTATTGCTTTCAACAATGAGATAGAACTGATGATTTTTTCTGTCAAATACAATGAGCAAACACATGAATATACACACTTCATGATATTATAGAACTAAAAACAATCAGGAGATCTTGCAGAAGTTTAAATGACAACAGTTATTACAAAAACCTGGGAAAATTAGGGATAAGTGATATAGGTTTAGCTAAAGCAAGTTTATTACAGTTACATAAAATTAAGAAACTTTGATAGGCTTGCACTGAATACTAATTTTAAATAACAAATTTTTGTACATTTCAAAAAGCTAGAAGAAAGAATTTTGAATGTTTTGTCATGGATGTTTGGAGATACATGTCTTTAGTATTAATATTTTGTATATACATATATATGAATAGTATATTGCATAGCATATCATTAATATGAAATATTAATCTTTCATATATACTGAAAAAACTGTTAGCAATTTTTGTAGGTCAGTTGTGGTGGCATACTTATTTAATCCAAGCACATAAGTTATCATTTCCCTGAATTCCAAGTTAACCAGTTCTTCAGTATAAGACTGTTTCAAAACAATAACAACAAAATAAAAACCAACAAAACTATTATTTTTATTCTTTAGAATAATATTTATCTAGTAAGAATTAACAGGATTAAAATCCCTGAAAGAGAATTCACAATAATGATAATGTGTCTCTGAAAAGACACAAATAGCTGAAGGAAATAATGAAGGTAATGCATGGTATGAAAGAAGGAATAAATAAATGAGAAATATTGTAGAAAATTCAGTCTTCAATGGATTACATAAAAAAGTAGGTAAAATAAAATGGACCATAAAAGCACAGACTGTCTGATCCTGAAGATAATGTAGAGGAACTGGTACATATCCAATAGTATCAAAGATAAGGTAATAAGTTACCAAGGTGGATTCTATGAAAAGTCTGATTTTCTGAAAAGACTAGCTTCAAGGATCAAAAACATAGGGGAAGGAGAATCTTTTTTTAATGGCACACAAAATATATAAAAAAAATTTCTAACAGAATTTTCAAGACTTAGGAAAAGAGATGCCAACTCAGATACCAGAGAGATTGAGGACACCAAAGTAACAGCCAGATTTATAACTAAAATGCTCAATAAACGAAAGAAGCATATTAAGTGCATAGATAAACACCAGGTCACATAAGCCCATCAGAATAATATCATATTTCTCAACTAAAATTTGAATAGCCAGAAAGAGTTAGAATAGTGTATTTCAAGTTTTAAATAAAAACTGACAACCCAGAACGCTATACCCAACAAAGTTGCTTGTGATAATTGAAGTAAAAAGTAAGATTTTACATGCTAAAAACAGACAAAAAGTTAAGAACACTAACAAATCACTATAGAAATTAATTGAAGGAGTCTTACAAATTGAAGAGAAAAATAAATCTGCTAATGAGGCAGGCCATAGGTAAGAATAAAGTAACCCAGAGAAATCAACTGATTTACTATATACTGAAAGACGCCCAGGGAATAAATCTAAACATGGATGTCACTTGTTAATGAAACTTTGATAAACTAAGAAAGAAATTGATGAAGACATCAAATATGAAATAATCCCACCTCCTGATTTGGAATAACTAATGTTGTAAAACGTCTATCTTGTTGACAGTAATCTAATGATTCAGTGAAATCTCAATAAAAATTCCAGTGAATGAAGTAGCTCAACATAGACCTGACACTCTAAAATTTCTGGAGAAAAAATCACACTTCAAGGTAAAAACATAGGTAAGAACTGTCTGAATACTTCTCCAGTCACTTCAGATGTAAAGTCAATATTCAGCAAAATACACTTCGTGTAATCACAAATATGTCGTGCAGTAAGAAAACTGTGAACCAAATGAAGAAATACCATACTAGGGAGGATAAAACCTTTACTAGTTATAAATCTGACAGTGGATCAGTATCTAGAACACAAAAAGGATACAAAACGATGAACACCAAGAAAAAATATACCCAATTATAAAATAGCCATGGAACGGGACAGGGAGGTTTCAAAAGAAGAAATACAAATGGCTAAAGAACATTGGAAAAAATGTTCAACATCACTGACCATCAGGGGAATACAAACTTTTAAATACTTTGATATTAGATCTCAGCCACGTCAGAATAACAACCATCAAGAAAACGAACTATAACAAATGAGGGTGAAGTTATAGGGTGAAAGAAAGGTTTATCCTCTTTCACCAGTGGTGTGCCAACCACTGTGGAAGTCGGAGTGGAAATTTTTCAAAACCAAAAATAGACATACCATATTATCCAGTTACACTTCTTGTGGACATATATCCAAATGACTTATATCCTTCCACAGAGAGACTTGAGCTCCCTTGGTCATTGCTGTTCTGTTCATAACAGCTAGGGAATAGAATCACCCTGCATGTCCACAAACTGATGAATAGACGATGATGATATTGCACCAATACACAACTGAACTTTATTCAGCTGTGAGGAAAAATTCAATTGCCATTCTTCTTGGATACACACTGTAACTAGATGGTAAGACTCTATTCCTAAAGACACGACAAACTCTAGATGCAGGACATAAAGAAATAATGCTGGAACTGACAAAATACAACTTCCCTGCTTCCTGGCATCACAGTGCCAGAAGGTAGAATGTAGCTACAGGGGAAGAAACAGCATTGATCCTGCATCTGAAACCGACCTAGTAAGCCATAATACTACATCCCGACAAGATGTACTCACTGGTGCAGTAATGGCAAAACAGTCTGGGCAGTATCCAACTGCTCTTCCTTTACATTTGCAGCATGCACTATAGGAAGGAATTCAGTTTTGGCATTGTGAACCTGGTCAAAAGCCCATGTCTCTGTAGGAACAGGTTTCCAAGAGGAATCAAGTGGTTTTGTTGTTGTTGTTGTTCACTTTTTTAAAATGATGTTAAGCTATAAAACCATTTTTGTATACTTATGGTTATGTCTTTAATGCTAATCGCAATTTTATACAGAGATTAACTTATCTTGTCAACATGAGGAAAACAAGTCTTTTTTTTTTTTTTGGTCAAAGTGTAATACTTATTTTTCCTTCATTTCTTTTTTTCACAGAATATAATTTGATCATGTTTGTTCCTGTGCACCCACTTCTCTCAGAAGCTCCTCACCTTCATACCCACTTCACCGTAAGTAGAACATCCATATCAATCCCCACCTCTAAAGCTCAGGGAAAATTGAGGATGAAGGGTAGAAGAATGTAATAGCTAGAGGCTGGGGATGAGTGCTATGAAATTTTATCCTTGGGATTTCACATGACCACTGTACTCATGAATTCACATTAGCTGTGATTATCTACACAAGATTAAGTCAATAAGGTCAATCAACTATCCAAACTGCAGCACTAATTAGACTTAGTGGATTAGAAACAACAAGAGAAGATGAGTTTTGAAAGGAGGTTGTTAGGTGGGGTTGGGTGGAGTGATACACACACACACACACATATATGATGAATTGTTTGCATTATGAAGTTGATATTGTCAAAATTAACAAAAGGTATTCTGTTTAAAAAACAAATTTATTATCACCTTTTTTTCAAAAGAATCAAACAGTATTCTTCTGAATTGTTTTCTTTTTGAATATAAATATTGATTAAGAGGATACTACAATATTGCTAAGGTCATAATAAAGCTTTCCAAATGCTTAATCAGCATTTGTAGAAGAAGCTGAGCATTCATTAATGGTCACATCATGGTCTGGTGTTATTTAATGATGAGTCATCCATTTTTCACTTGCCAAAAGCAGAGGCTTACAAGGAAGAAGAAAGTTGCTTGAGAGACCAAAATAATTGCTTCTATAAGAATTTTGAGACAAAAATAGGTGACTGGAAAAAGGAAAAGGAAAGAAAGGGAAAAAGTGAATCATTAACTTCTGCAGGTCATTGATTTGAAGGATAGATGATAGTGCTCTTTATGGACTGACTTGTAGCTATAAAGATTTAGCTGGTTGGAATCAGTCTTTACATAGCTTTCTATTTATTCCCCTTCAGTTTCACTTGCAGTGAAAGGGTTAAGATCTGCATAGTGCTTTACATTTAATTCAGTATGCATTTTCAGTAAACACTATTTTTCCTTCATTTGCAAACTTCAGGTGCCACCAGAATGCAAAGCAATCCCCAAAGGAAAAAAATGAATTGGAGATATTTTGAATAAATCTAATGATTGTTGTACTAATTCTAGTGCCTTTTGCCCCATGGTCCCCTATTTATTTTCTTTATTAAACAAAACAAAACAAAACATATTCAGGATCAAGAAAAAGTACAAAGGAAAACATGTTTGGTCATGCTGAAATAATTTCCTATCTAAAAAATTATATAATGTAAGCTTCAAATGAAGAATGAGCCTCATAAAGAGGCTCAGATGGAGTCTGATTTACCCTGATGAATTTTTAATACCTTGTTATGAGGCTTACAAGGAAGGCAGAGACTTTCTGCAGAGACTGATAAAGCTACAGGACAGAAGGTAAATGCCAAGTCCAAGGTAATGAAGGATAATTAGTTTCTGAATCTTCACCTTACTGTTTTCTGATACTCTAATAGAATCCAAGACAGGTGAAGACAGACATACAGATGGCAATAGAAAAAAATCATTCCCTGTGTTGGTAAATTTCAGTTTCCAATTGTTGGCTGAGTTATGTGCTGAAGTTTTCATCCATCTGTGATATTTAAAGAAAATGTCTGAATAAGTCACTGGGTGAAATAAGCCAAGGTGAAACCGATGTCCTGAAAGGAAACAAATTAAAATGTGGACAGAGAAAATAGATGCTTGTACGCAGGAAGAGAAAATGCTATGACCATACAGAAGTCAAGTGACTTCATGTGAGGAAGCAGAGGCTATAGAGGAAGTCAGGTCTAATGATAAAATGACATTGGTCACTCTCCTGTGGGAGAAATACCCAAATGTTTATTGATAAGCCACATAGTCTCTGGTATTTTTTATGGCATATTTTGCAAGCTAGCTAAGACATTCCTAGATTCCTTAGGAGGATTTCATCATTTAGGAATTTTTTTTTAACCTAAAAATTATCATGGACCGGTTACATGGTGTAGTTAGAAATGTGTCCTTGTGAGCAAACACAGAACTAAACAATAAAATGTCTTCACTATTGAATCACAAATAAGTATTTTAAGACACATAAGTATTTCAAAGCACCTTTTCTTCACATTATACCACAACACTACATCACAAATTACAACTGTATTTTAAACATCTTAGCATGTAGGCTGTAACACTACAGGGACAATTTTGTTGTATAATTAGGACAGTATTACTATTTTAATGTAATGCCTAAAATTACAGGCTTTTTCGGTAACAAAATTGATATAATGAAAGACTACTGCTTGCCAGAACAGTATAAATAATTTTTACTGTTAATAATATTGTAACATTATAGATAATAATTTCAGTAGCATGAATAATAGTTTATATAACATCAACATATTAAAAGTATTTTTAAAAATGTAATTCTTATTTTTTTCTTTTACCAATTCTGGCAATATATCTTTATATTGTGTTTTAAATTTTCATAATTTTGCAGCTGTCATAGACAATGGATAAGAAAATAGTGTGGGAAACCTACAAAAAATTGTAATGAAATCATTAACATAGTTTAAAACCATAGTTTAATATTTTTAACTTATGGAATGTGTCACTGTTTACCCATGCAATTTCAGATGTAAATTAAACAGCTCTGTTTCTAAAGGAAAACACATAGATTGATGGAGAACATTTTGATTCTAACATTTGATTTTGTATAAGATGTCATAACCTCCATCAGAATTAGAACATCTAAAAAATATTTACAAAACAGATAAAAATACAACACATTTTTTCTGAAAAGTTAGATAACTCCCTAATAAGCCAGAGATTTGGGCAATAATTTGAGAGAGTGGGAACTGTCTAAGTAATGAGCTGATGTTCTGCCAACTTCTTTCTCTTTGGTTATTTTCCACACAGTGGCACACAAAAGACTAGAAAAGATAGAACCATGCACTGTTTCATTTCACAGTCCTGCAAAGTTAAATCATTAAACTGAAGACCAGATCTGATGAAGCTACCAGAACTGAAGTGACCACAATATAGGGAGATGCAGATAAGAAAGGATATAGGTGAATTCGACACAAACCATAGGGATGATGTAAGCTTTTCTCATCAAAAAAGCTTAGAACCTGGGTGGTGGTGGGGCACGCCTTTAATCCCAGCACTTGGGAGGCAGAGGCAGGTGGATCTCTGTGGGTTCGAGGCCAACCTGGGCTACAGAGTGAGTTCTAAGAAAGGCACAAAGCTACACAGAGAAACCCTGTCTCAAAAACCAAAACCAACCAAACAAAAGCTTAGAATGGAAAATGCCATAATTTGACATCTGCAAGAACTAAGTTGAAATGATAAATATCCATTTCAAAGCAATAAATTAAGCCAATGTATAAATGTTATCACTTCTTAGAAACATTTTCCCCTTACATACCAATTTTAAAATTCTGTTTATAAAACCAACTACTTGGGAATTTATGATTTTACATTTTAATGTAATGTATACATGTGTTTTTATGTTGTAATAACATGTTAAGCTTACATTTAATGTTTAATTATTTTTATAAGAAAAACAAAGGCACATTGCAATATGCTCATGCTTGTATGTCATCTTATGAATATTCTTGTGGCTGTCATTATCAATTTCAATAGGTTTAGGATTAGATCTGAAGTAACTGATTCAAATATTAGACGGAAAAGTAGTAATACATGAAGGGAACATGTGGCCATATGTAAAGGAAAATTACATACTAGAGGTTCTTGACATGTAGTAATCAAACCATGTATGAAACATAAAGGAATGGAGAAACATTGCAGCTGTTTAACACTGAACCAAGTAGTAAGGTGGATGCAGAACCGACATGAGAACATGGATGCCAAGCAACGCCAACACATCATTTCTTTGTTTTAACAATATAGAATGCGAAAATTTTATAAAGCCCGACTGATTTTGATAGAAAAATTATCTGATGGAGAACTAAGTTTCTTCTTGAAACTGAAGCCAATATAATTTTTACAGATCTATGGGAGGATTATTTTACATGCTTTATCTCGTGACATTTTTATCACTAAAATATTTGAAATAGTGTCATTTTAGTAGGTAGTTCAAAGAAATAGATTCAAATGACTAACATGGGTGCTCTCAACTTTCTCTTTATTAACCACAGTAATGAATCTCCAAATGATAACCTAAATCACAAAGGTATCACAGATATTGGTATGAAAATCCATCTTATTCACACTACTTCATGTGTAGACTAGTAGATTTTCTCCAGTAATTACCCAGTTTTACAAAAAAAAATCTTTTTTCTTTGCTCTTAATTTTTTTTTATTTTATTTTGAGGAGGAGAGGTTGCAAGGGCAAAGGGCAGACAGAAAGGAATGGGGAGATGATTGTGATTGAGATGCCTGATATAAAAGCCACAAAGTATAAATTAAAAGTTAAAAGAAGAGCAAGGAGTCTAATTATTTTTGTTATTCTGTTTTGCAAACAGGATTCCTCTGGTTAGCTCTTGCAGTCCCAGAACTTACTCTGTAGACTAGACTGGCCTCAAACTCACAGAGATCCACCTGAGTCTCCTTCTTGAGCACTGGGATTAGTGTGCACCATGCAGCCAAATTCTTAGTTTATCCTGTGGCCTTGAAACTTAGCTTAGAAAAGGAGCCTGTTACTATTCAAATAGTATAAAGTAGTGCTCAAGAAATGAGACATTGTTTCAGGTTATTCTAATTTTTTCTCAAATGTGTTCTGTATCCTTTGGGAGTTTATCACTATTGTCAAAGGGAAATAAATAAAATATTTTACAAGTGATATAAATTGATAGTTGATTTTAAAATACATTCTTGAAGAGCTGCATATCTTTTCTCTCTTTTTTTTTTGGTTGTTGTTTTTGTTTTTCAAGACAGGGTTTCTCTGTGTAGCTTTGTGCCTTTTCTGGATCTTGCTCTGTAGACCAGGCTGGCCTCGAACTCACAAAAATCCACCTGTCTCTGCCTCCTGAGTGCTGGGATTAAAGGCGTGTGCCACCACTGCCCGGCTCATATCTTTTTTCTTAGATAATCTGTGCTCAGTTTATATTTACTCTATACTTGACTTTGAAATGTGTGTAAAATGTGAGCCCTTAAAACATACAAACAAGTACTATATAAAAACTGAACAGACTACATTTAGGCATGCATAGGCATATACATATATGCATATAATAACAGTGTTTAGAAATAGGCCACATATTTGAAAGAGCAAGGAGAGGTGTATAGGAAGGTTTTTAAAGAGGAAAGGGAGGGAAGAAATGCAACTCTATTACAATCTCAGAAAAATAATTTACAATCAAAATAATTAATAAACTTTTAAGTTTATAAATGATCCAACTGTTGAAAAAGTAGTGGAAAAATGAATACTTCAAATTCCAAGAACTCATTTTATTCTGTTAAGTAAATCACTACTTTTTCCAGTATATACCTAATTATAAAATATCTTATTATATTCCAGATAAATAAGGTAGATATAACAAGAACAAAACTGAGGATGGTACTCTAAAGCAAACAAGATATACTCGTGTTCTTTAAAAACAAAATAGATAAAATATAGTCTTTGTTTATTTTTGAGGTTATAATTTAATTATGATATTTCACATGTAGACAGAGTCTGAACTGGATTTGCTGTAGGGGCCTCATGCAGGAGTTTCCTGAGAACAGAGGCAAAGGATTACCTTGTCTGTCCCTTGTTGATCTAAGTTCCTTGGTCCAACATTTACCCTTACCACACCTTTTGCATACTCCAGAAGGAAGGGGCATTCTGTTGCCATTGTTCCTGGAATAAACATTCTTTCTAGGAACACCCTGTTTACACTCCCTTTTCAAATGACCTTGCTTTCCACACCCAAAACATCTGACAACCCTCAAACCTTTTGAAATCGCTTCTCCTATCCACATATCATCATGGCCATGAGACTCAACATTAATTGTGTCCCTGATCCAGTCCTCCAAGGGTGCAGATCTTGCCTTTAATGGCCTGATTATTCTTTTGCATGCTGCATTCGAGTTCTCAAAAGCCAAAGATTCAATTATTATCTGTCTAGCTTCTGAATCCAGGACCATTCTATTTACTGCTGAAGACAGCCTTTGTAAGAAATCCGTGAAGGATTCTTTCGGGCCCTGTATAACTTTCATGAATGACTCAAACTTCTTTCCTGCTTCCTCAATTCTGTCCCATGCATTAATGGCTGCCATGCGGCATAGAATTAAGGTTTGATTATCATATAAACATTGTCTTGAAATGACCATCCAAACACAAGCTGAACAAGGGTAACATTAATGAACATACCAAATGGAGTTGGATAATCTTGCTTGGACTAAACTCTACACAAAGAACTACAGGCAGCTGAATCAAGCTGGGGGCAGGAGAGGTGATCCTCCCTAAGGAAGATGCAATATAGCTAGCTGTTAGACATGCAAAACAAGGAGTGAAGTGGAACTTCCTTTTCTGGATCATTTCTATCAGCCCCACAACTCCACCCAATAAAATGTTTCTGCCAACAACTTTCCTTCCAAATCTCTCTATAGGTTATCAAAGATCTTAAAACTTTGGCCAACAGCAATAAGACCAGAAGTACAGCCAGCATAATCTTTTCTGTAAGTTCTCTAAAATTGAAAATACAGCACAAATATCAACCAAGAATAAATGCATAGTGGCTGAGAGACATATGGTAAGCTGGATCGTAGGAAGAATGCAAAGAACCTACATAGGAACTACTGGGCAGGAATTTAACGTACCAAAGCTCTATTACTTGAATGAAGTGTGAAACACTGTCAATATATCGTGTACCCTAATAAATTTATCTGGAGTCAGGGAACAGAACAGCCACTAGACAGACATAGAAGCCAGAAAATGGTAGCACATGTCTTTAATCCTGGCATTCCAGAGGCAGAGATCCACCTGGATCTCTGTGAGTTTAAAGCCACACTGGAAACAGCCAGGCATGGCAACATGAGCCTTTAATCCCAGGAAGTGATGTCAGAAAGCAGAAAGGTATATAAAGCATGGAAACCAGGAACTAGAGCTGGTTAAGCTTTGAGGCTTTTGAGCAACAGTTCAGCTGAGACCTATATTCGGATGAGGACAAAGCGACTTCCAGTCTGAGGAAACAGGATCAGCTGAGGAATTGATGTGAGGAA
Source organism: Peromyscus nudipes (assembly GCA_902168325.1). Taxonomy (NCBI): domain Eukaryota; kingdom Metazoa; phylum Chordata; class Mammalia; order Rodentia; family Cricetidae; genus Peromyscus; species Peromyscus nudipes. Next base: position 30,404 of record CABHPH010160479.1, on the reverse strand, counting down.
GCTGTGGCTTGTTCTGCTTCTCTGATCTTCTGGCATTCACCCCAATACCTAACTCCAGGTTTGTTTTTATTAATAAGAGCTTTTTAAGATTCCTGCTGCAGAATATATTATATGAAACAAATCTATTTTTAACAAAAGAAAATCAATATAGGTGGATAAATATGAAATACCATAATAATTTATCTGACATAATTTTAATTTATTTTTATACATGAAGCCAAGGATTTGAACAAGCTATTACATCACTAAGTATAGAAAACTTCTGAAAATATTAAATATGTTTTCTTTTAATGTATTACTAGGTACAGAGGCACAACTCAGCAACTCTCAAATTTGGAAGAATGAGTTAGAATAATTGCACATTGAAATGATCCTAGTTCATACAATTATACAATTATATCACACATCAACACACACATGCATGCATACACACACAAACAAACAAACAATTTTACTTTACCTAAGTGATCAGATGTTTTATTTCAAATTACAAAGTTGAATACAAAGCATACATTTATACACACACACACACACACACACACACACACACACACACCCCAATTTTACTTTACTTAGGTGATCAGATGCTTTATTGTAAATTACAAAGTTGAATACAAAGCACACAGTCCAAATAAAGAAGCTCTATCAGTAGAGACAGCTCCAGATCCTTGCAAGATGCTATTCAGGAAGAAAGCCAAGTTTGAATTTGCTGAGGTCCCTCTGTCAACAAACCCAAACCATAGGTTTAAAAAAGATTTGTCATGTCTTTTTTCTGTGTCAAAATTTCTTTAAAATGATAGAAAATATTATCTGCTAGGGTAGTTTTTTGTTTTTATTCAATTTCAAAGCCTTTATTTTTCCCTTAAAAGTATGAGAGAACAAACTTTTCTAAAAAATATGCAATATTTAATTTTAACAGTTTTAAAATTATTATGGCCATGATTATTTAAGATTACATTATATGTTAAGGTTGCACCTTTAGAATTCTAAGAGATGATAAGGCCAAAGAAGTATACAAAAGAATATGTTTTTATTAATTCTATTTTTCAACATGGATAAAACACAATCTTAAAATTTCTGTGCAAGCAGATTAAATCCATAAATCTGAGTTTATCACACCACTTTGTATTAGGCAAGCAAGCAAGCAGTCCCTTTTCAATATCTAGACCAAATGGAAATGGTAAGCCTGAGAGTATCCAAATAGAGATTTCAAACAGTAGATTTACAATCTGTAAATCAATGTAATTCTATGAAAAGAACTAAAAAACATAATCTCAACATTCACTACCTGAGAAACAAAAACAAAGTGTGGGAGTACAATTTAGACTATTTGATCAGAAACTGAAATTCACTGGACCCAGAAGTTGAAAAGAAAGGGCATGTCAAAACATAAAGGTAAATATTGTATACTGTGTTGCACCAAAAGCATATGCAAATAACATGGAAGTGAGCATGAACTATTTTAAATCTACTCTCCTTTCAACAGATTTTCTCTGAAAATTATTCATTCTTACCTCTAGATTCATGAATATGGCAAATAATTTGGCTTGAATAGTCTTCAAAGTATCAACTCACTACCTTCTTAGGAATTTGTTCAAAACTGAGCACTGCCATCATTCAAACAGTTAGAGACAAGCAAAGCCAATGTTCCCTCTGGACCCCCAGCAACTTACAAAGAAACTTAAGTGTGCAATCCTCTTGTTATTTAATTTCATGAAAAGAGCCTTTCTTCAAACTCACAGGGGGAAGTCTGACTTCAAATCTTTCTGAACTGAGTTTATGAGGTTTGTTGTTTTCTTCAGCACAATTCTTGTTTCTATTTGAGTTCCATTTGCTTAAGACCTAATGTAGAACTTCAAACTTGATATGGGTCTATAATATACACAATATATGGCACACATTGAAAGACAAAAGAAATGTTTATGGTTAAAATGAAGAGGGTATCAGTCATGGTGTTTCAGATGCATAGTGCAGTATTCAAGAGGCTGAGGTAGGAGACACTTAAGTTCCCAAACAGACTAAGCAACATAGAGCGACCATGCACCCAAATAAAATTTGGAATATAAGGCTTAAATAGATCTCCAAAGCATTGGTTTAGTATGTGTGTGAAGCTGTGAATCGATTCTGTGGACAGCATTGGGAAATTAAGTAGAATGTGACAGTCTTCAGGATTTGGGCAACATTCGTTTTTCTTGACATTAACAATTGTTTGCTTTATTATAATTATATAAAAGTACACATGTGTTTTACATATTTTAACTTACATATAATCTATATCATTACAACTGGGCACTAATCTACTTTACTTACTGTTAACTGAAGTATTTTTTAACATATACTAGATAGATGGTAGATAGGCTGATATTGTTAAACAACTTTTTTAATTCAAATGTTCTGAAAATAAGTAAATTTATCTCTCTGTGGAATTCTTAACAATGTTTGTCCAAATTAAATAGCAATCAGACGAAACTAAAAATAAGTAAATATATAATTGAGATGGTGTAGAAGAAATCACTGTGTTAGAATACGTGTGGAGACCATATGACTATCATATAAAATATTTTCTGATTGTACAGAAAAGGAGCACAGCATCATGATTTTGTCATTCAAATCAAAACATATTTAAAATAAAATATTATATAAAATATTCTATTTTTTTAAGATTTATGTATTTTTATGTATATAGTACCCCATCTGCTTGTACATCTGCATGCCAGAAGAAGGCATCAGATCCCATTATAGATGGTTGTAAGCCCCATGTGGTTGGTGGGCATTGAACTCAGGACTTCTGGAAGAGCTGCCAATGCTCTTAACCCCTGATCAATTTCTCCAGCCCCATATTCTATTTTTTTATAATATAACATTTGAATGTGTCCCAGTTTTTTTTAACCCAGATGCTTGTGTATTTAATTTTATCAATAATCAGTACATTTAAGAGTCTTGCTTAAGCTGTCTCAAAGGATTCATTTTATATTCATTTAAAGGATTTCTTGAACAAATACATAGCTGTGCATTTTTATTTTGAGATGTCAGTATCTACAAAAGTAGTTATTTTCTGTATAACATATTCTAGGACATTTATATTATATTAGCAACTGTTTCTTTAGAAATACTTAGAGTAGGCAATAAGCAGGCATTGCATAAACAGCCCACATAATGATCTTCAGTTTCAATCAACTTAAGCTCTATGCAGGTGCTTGGAGTTGGCCAATGGATACTTAAATTAATTTTGATTTGATAGAAAGAAACACAAAGGTTCAAGAGCAGTTGGTATCTAATAGTTAACAAGTAACTGAAGTGAAAGTCTCAAAATAGAAGGACCCACAAGAGCAAGAACTGTCCTGTGACAACTGTAGAGCTGACTTAAATGCTAGGCAGTAGAGCTGCAACATCAGACTAAATCCAAGAATTCATAACATTGACATTCAATGTATTCTTAATTTCAGTAGTACTTTGACATTTTGCACATTTGTGGATTTCTCTAAGGAGTTCTGATACTGATTAAGTTGGCTAGATAGACTTTCTTTTAGCTTCTTTATGAGTTAACGATTTAAAATCATAAGAAAGCAATTTCATTGCACAGTATTTCACTCTTCAAGTATTTTGCTTTATTGCTATGGGCATTTCTTTGTGTTTATTTTTTATGAACTTGAGAGTGTGTTCATCTTTAAAACGATGCTTCTATTAACAAAGTTAACAGTATATTATTCATGCACCAATCATGATTTAGTCATCAAACTAGAGGAAGCTCTTTCATATACATGTCAGGAAAAGGCTCATATAAAATATTCTGCTAGATATTGGAAAGTGGAAATGATAAAAAAAATGTAAATATCACTAGTTACTAGTTACTAGGCATAGATAAAACATATCTCCTCCAGATCATTCAGAATGATAATTTCACAACTACTAAAAAAGAGTGTAAGAATTGAACCAAGAAATAGTTTCGTGATTTCATTAACAGTTTAATGAATAATTGAAATCTCTTTGGTAGGAGAGAGTATTATGGTTTTCTTGCTTTGACAATCAAGAAAAAGATGAGAAATGAACCTCTGAGCCTGTCTCTAAGAGATTAACTTGGTTACTTTAACTGGTATGAGAAGATCTAGCCTAAAACTGGGTGATGTTGGACTGTGGAAAAAGGAACAAGCAAATATGCATGACTTTATTACTCTTTTTTTGGGGGGGGGGGTTCAAGACAGGGTTTCTCTGTGTAGCTTTGTGCCTTTCCTGGAATTCGCTTTGGAGACCAGCCTGGCCTCGAACTCACAGAGATCCGCCTGCCTCTGCCTCCCGAGTGCTGGGATTAAAGGCATGCACCACCACTGCCCGGCTGACTTTATTACTCTTTACTTTTAATTTCAGATATAATCTAACCAGGTGCTTAACTTTCTGCTTTCCTTGATTTCTCTGCCAAGATGAACTGCTAAGAGCTAAAATATTTTCTAGCGTAAGCTGTTTGCTTTACATAGTAATTTATTCAGCTGATTTGTGGTACATGTTTTGTGGTAACAGTGTCCTTTTCAGCCTATATACACTTACAATGATGATTACCTACATATAGATTCACTGAGGAAAAAAATCTATTTACCTGTTTATTCACTTGGGAAATAATTGAATGACAATCAAAGGATTAAGTAGGTGGCCTTGGTAAATCTACACTAATTCCTGGATTAGAGATGAATTTTCCTGAGTCTTCATCTCTGCCTTCATTCATACTCCAAGACCTTACAAACTTGCAGACTTACAGCAGTATTGCCATGAGTGGCAGATTGAAAGGTGTGAAATAAATCTTTTTAAAAGCAAGACTCCAAAAAATTGTGTTATCGTAAATACTTTATATAACTATTAATAAGTTAAATATGCAAAATCCACTCTGTGATCAGCCTAAACCTTAGCTAACAAATGCACTTTAAACTCTGCCAGGAGTTTAAATTCAGTTTACAATGCTGAAATTATGCCATTATCTAGATGGGTAATTTAAAAGTTGTTTAAAAATTGCTTCAGTGTAAAAGTTCCAAAAAAGAAAAGGTGTTTTTGAGCAGTTCACATGAAAGAGCACTAAATAATGTGTGTAGCTAAATTAGCAGTGTGTAATGTCATTGCTGACATTAAAGCAAAGACATTTTCAGTTGAAATTAAATATCATTTTTAGCTAAAATTATCCAATAACCTTTGTATATGTTTCAAATTGGATCATATATATTTGTTTAGTAATTACATTCAATAAAGAATAATTGTCTATGTTTACTAAAACATTACTTATTCATGAAATCCCCTAAATATGCCATATGTTTTCCAGACATACATATAGAATACATTATATGTATAATATGCAATGTGTATAACATAAATCAAATGTGTGTGACTACATACATGTGCTTAATTTCCTGCAGTGTATTTTTATTTCTTCATATATTGAAATGGTCTGGTGATAGTGTTTGCTCATATAGCAAAAATTGGACAATTGAAAATGACTTCCTGGTACTTTCCTACAATATGTGATAAAGTTTGAAACGTATAACTTACATAACTTAAATTGCTAACAGTATTGATTTTTACTTCATAAATCCTTATTGATCTGGAGTGAATTAAATCTAGAAATTTGTATTGCTTGGACATGGAAAATATTTTACTTGGTATGGAAAAAAAACTACAGAACTTTCAGTTTTTAAATTAATTTTCAGAAAAGGTTGGTCTCACCCCTCCTGGACAGACAGTTGACAAAGAGTTGTGGGGGAGAGAAGTGTGATTTTCTTTAGTGTGTGACCACTGGTAAGCTTCCCTAGTCCTAATATGTAAGTCCCCGCACATTCTCAAGCAACAAACCTCAGTTAATCTCAATGAGCCACACACAGAAAGAAAACATGAAAATACACAGTGTATTTAACAACTTTACAGATTCAGGCATCCACCAGGAAGGGCACATGTGCTAATGGAATGCAAACGCCAGTTTGTAAACAATAGGAAAGAGCAAGCCCCACCCTCCCTTTCCATTTTGGCTGAGTAATCAGGAAGGGACAATCCTACACATCTTCTAGGTCTCATCTTTCTCTCTGTTTCTTGTTTGTCTTTTCTCAAGACAAACCATTTTCGATCGTATCTTAGTTTCATATCCTCTTTTTTTTTATCAAATTTATTTTATCTTAATATTCCTTTAAAAAAAATTCCCCCTCCCCCCACCTTCCCCCCAGGCCACCCCCCATTCCCATCTCCTCCAAGGAAAGACTCACTGAGGATTGAGTTCAACCTGGTAGATTCAGTGCAGGCAGGTCCAGTCCACTCCTCCCAGGCTGAACCAAGTGTCCCTGCATAAGCCCCTGGTTCCAAACAGCCAGCTCATGCACTGAGGACAGGACCAAGTCCCACTGCCTGGATGCCTCCCAAACAGATCAAGCTAGTAGACTGTCTTACTTATCCAGAGGGCCTGATGCAGTTGGGGGCTCCTCAGCTATTGGTTCATAGTTCATGTGTTTCCTTTCATTTAGATATTTGTCCCTGTGCTTTTTCCAACATTGGTCTCAACAATTCTCGCTCATGCAAACCCTCCTCTTTCTCACCAATTGGACTCCTGGAGCTCCACCTGGGGTGTGGCCCTGGATCTCTGCATCCAGATCCCTCAGTCATTGGATGGGGTTTCCAGCACGACAATTAGGATGTTTGGCCATTCTATTGTCAGAGTAGGTCAGTTCCGGTTGTCTCTCGACCATTGCCAGTAGTCTATTGTGGGGGTATCTTTGTGGATTTCTATGGACCGCTCTAGCATTTTGCTTCTTCCTATTCTCATGTGGTCTTCATTTATCATGGTCTTTTATTCCTTGTTTTCCCTCTCTGTTCTTGATCCAGCTGGGATCTCCCGCTCCCCTAAGCTCTCTTTCCCTCGACCCTCGCCCTTCATTACTCCCACTCACGTCTATGTTGTTCATGTAGCTCTCATCCATTTCTCTGTCATTGGGTGATCCCTGTATCTTTCTTGGGGTCCTGTTTTCTAGGTGGCCTCCCTGGAGTTGTGAGTAGCAGTCTAGGCATCTTTGTTTTACATCTAGTATCCTTCTATGAGTGAGCCTGTTTAGTACTTGGATGGGAGACCTCTTTTATGTTTTAATCTTATCAAGCACAGGTCCCAGCAGCAAGAAAGATTATAATCAAAGTTTCTAGTTTGACTAGAGAATGGTTGCTTAGCAAGATTCGGTGGAGGACACAACTGCATCAGTAGGCATTAGCGGGGATCTAGTGTGCTCTGTTCACCTGTAGCTGGCCTAACCTGGTTGCGGCATCTAAGATTTTATTTCTTATATTCCATGTATTTTAGAGAAGACAGTCACAGAGAACAGTTCCTTTCAATATTTACTATGCCTACATAGGAACAAACTAACTACAACTGTTGTTAAATTTGAAGCAATGTTTGTCAGTTTTCTCCCTTTAAGATATTCTTAATGATGTATCCTTTTGAAGAAATTCAATACAAGTATATCTTTTTTATAAAGATGATTATAAATAGACAGATGACAGACAGACAGACAGATAGATGATATTATTTTCCCATCTGCCTATATCTGGTTCAGTCCAAAAACAGATCCATTGAAAAAGTTATTCAGTTGGTACTTACATTATGTCACAATAAACCAATAATAATTTGAAAATGCATACAAAGCATCAAAGTATGGTAAAACGAAACACTGTACTGTTATATTTAAGTGATAAACTACTAATTGGAAACTGTGTCTCTGCCTAGCCTTGCAAATAATATCACACTGTATGTGTTTTGCTCAGACAAAGGACCAAATTCAATTTTTAAATATAATTTTTATTAATATCCATTGCTTTCACATAATTGTAAAATGAAATAATAATAATTGAAAGACTATGTATGTGTCTGTCTGTCTGTATTGATAATGCCAAATGCAAGTCCATGTTAGTGATCTCAAATTTATCTCTTTCCAGAAAAGTCATTATAGTTTCTCCTCTTGTTTATTAATATTTTCGCAACACAACACTGAACATTGGATGCTCTCATCTACCATTGATTCATTTAATACCTGTGAGCATATTAATATTGGAATATATTAATAATTATATAAAATGATTACCTTGTTTGTCAAATTTGTGTTTTATTTGCCATTTTCCACTTATTTTTCTTCTCAAGAACCCTCCATGTCCTGAAAAAGTGTGTGGATACCTACATTTATTCTCTGTTGAATTTACTTAATCTTAAATCATGTTGAGAAGCTTTTGATCTGAGTAATTTGTGTTTTCAGCATAGAAGTTACTTTAGGTGTCTTAAATATTATGCTGTCATAACAGATAAATTATTTGATTCATTGTACATAATAATATTATGTGAATGTTACATACTGTGCAGAGTAATTAGTGTGCATCTGTCCTATGCACTGGAAGTTAGAATTAACAAAAGAGGCCAAAATTTGACCCATTAGTGATTTGTGTCTTAGTGGCTCATCTCAACCAATAGGTTCAAACAGAAATACCTACTATGACGCGCATTCTTCTACAGAATATCTTGATATCTCATAGAGTCATGAGAAGGGTTAATATGAATGTGATTTTGGTACAGGGGAAAATCATGGGAAATGTGGTGATACACAGAAATTCCTCTGTTGCTCTGCTGTTTTAGAAACAGATACCAGTGAACAGAGACAGTAAGTTCCAGAAGGACACTTTTATATCTGTCATCAGTACCTCTAAAAATCACAAACTTCTAAGAACGGTATTCAATAGATTTGTTTACCACATGTTTCAAAAGTACCAACACAGTGAGCAAATACAAATTCCTCAGCTATAAAAACATGCAAAATTAGAAAATGAAGCTAATTGTAGACAGCCTTACAGTTTTACAAGTGTAAAACCTAATACATATCGTATCTTTTGTCTTTTAACACAATGTTGCTCTCAGGCAAGACTTGGGATATTTTACTTCTATCACCATTATGCATTTTTTACATCATTGATAAAATAAACTTTTCTGCTTAAAATAATATAAATTGGGTTAAACTTTCAATAATATAACTAATCTTTGATATGATACCCTACTCTAATATTGAGTTAAATATAAATATTACAAGCTTAGCCACTTTTAGAATTTTGTGTAAAAATGCTTGATAGGTCAAGAAAAGAGTAACAGAAAGACTGCTATTTTATAAATAATTTTATTTGTAATCAGGTAAGTTGCTTATGCTCTTTTGTTTCTTAAAATAGTTGTACAGCTATAGCAGGTATTGATAATTCTTTGTTTTATTTCAGATGTTGAATTCTGATTTGCTTTGCTCTTAGCAGTGTGCCAAATAGTTATGATTCCATTCTGGGTCATTAGCAAGAACTTTGTTTTCTGGCGTGTTTGTACCAATAGAGGTCGTCGTACTTAGTACTTTGCTGAATTTGTTAATTTCTCCATGAATCATTATTAACAAAAACCTTCTTTAGACTGTTGTGTGCAGTAGTCATTGTTTTGCTCTTTGCGGGGGGGGGGGTCCACCCCTGGCTCCCAAATGAATGCACAGAGACTTATTCTTTCTTGTCTGGCTTTAGCTTGGCTTATTTCTAGTAAGCTTTTCACAAATTATCCCATCTACCTTTTGCCTCTGGACATTTCTCTATTTTATACCTTTCTTCACTTCTTACTCTGTGGCTTGCTGTGTAACTAGGTGGCTGGCCCCTGATGCCCTCCTCCTCTTCTTTACTTGCTCCCCAAACTCTCTTCCCAGATCTCTCCTCCTATTTATTCTCTCTGCCTGCCAGCCCCACCTATCATTTCTCCTGTCTAGCTATTGACCATTCAGCTCTTTCTTAGATCAAACAAGTGTTTTAGACAGGGAAAGTGGCATAGCTTTACAGAGTTAAACAAATGCAACACAAAAGAATGAAACACATCTTTGCATCATTAAACAAATATTACACAGCATTAACAAATGTAACACATCTTAAAGTAATATTCCACAATTATGAGTTATATGTTTCTATTATTAATGTTACATAACTAAATTATAAATTTTCTTTGATTATGAAGCATATTGCCATAGCCAGTGTTTTAGTCATTTTGTAAATCTGTGGGAAAAAATTGAGTCCAAATTATTTACATGGAAATGTCAATTTTTATATAAATATGGTCATATTGTTCCTGTTCCCTATAACACGTAAGCCTCAGAATTGCAGAAAAGTGGGCAGAAAGATAATATGAACCAGAGGATCAGAGAGTTTGTTGTGAGAATGTGTCTCTTAGTAATGTTAGAAGCTACACCCAGAAAACCTCCCCAACACGATTACCTATACATGAGCCAAACAATGTTGACACCAATAGAAATGCCAAAATGGAAGGGGAAAATTCACTGAGGCCTCATCCTTGCCTCTACAGATATACTGCAGGAAACGAAGGAAGGCTGAGAGCAAGGGAAATAGTCTTTGGGAAATGCACACCTACTGGTTATGCAATACCAAATGGTCAGCTCTGAAAACACACATTCAAATAACAGTATACTGACTGAGCAGGTTATACTTAGGAAAATATATGTATAATCACATACATATATGCATATAATAATAATTATAATAAATGAAAAAGAAGACTATGAATTTGAAGGAGAGCAAGGAAAGGTATATGTGGGGTTATGGAGGAAGAAAAGAGAGGGAGAAATGTAATCATATAATAATGTCAAAAATCATATATATATGTATATATGTATATATAGGTACAGATGATAAGAAACAAAACAAAAGAATACACTTTGACACTGTAAAATGAAAAGTAGACATATTCACAGGGGCTACTATTAATATCAATTGAATTCTGCCATGTATCTCATATATTAGAAGATTATCACCTAGGTATTTATCATAGGTCACTTATATTCCTATGCAGAGGAATTTCCTGTATAGAGCATTTGTCAAGCTCAACAATTTTCATTATTTAAATGGCACCATAAATGAATCTAAGAAAGCATCTTCCACTTTTCCGTTAAATTTCTTACTCAGAACAGCAGGTAAATGCATGGTAAAATAAATGAATTCTAATGGTGAAATCATCAACTATGCTAAAAGATTTGTCACAAAATAATAAGTGGAAATTCACCTTTTTTTTTACTAAGAAATTTTTTATTAATTCCACATACCAACCACAGATCCCCCACCCCGCTCTCCCTCATCGTTCTCCCCCAGCCCACCCCCCATCCCCCTATTCCAAAAAGAAATGGCTTCCCATGGGGAGTTAGCAAAGTCTAGTACATTCAGCTGGAAATTCACCTTTTTCTTAACTCCATGGGTGATAGTTTCACAGGAGTGCCAAAGTTGGGCAAGATAAATTTAAATGTGAGGTACCTTTTACTTTCAATAAGACCAAGCAATTTTATATAATATATTACATATATATGATGGTAACATACATATGAAAAGATTCATTGTTATCTATATGTCACTTCACTTTTGCTCTGTTAAAGATGGTAACAAAGATTAGATATGGTTAGAATTTTTGTACTGGTTCTTTTTTGGAAACTTCATTCCAGTGTAGAGATGTTGGATGGTGTTTTGAGAATAGGAAACAAAGAGTGAATCATTAAGTGAATTCTTCAAGAAGACAGAGGGTTTTTTTTTGGGGGGGGGGAATCCCTGATCAATAGTAACAATAGTTACTATTAGGATAAAGTAATCCTAAACTGTAAACACTCTCAAATTTCCTGTCTCATCACATGTTCACTTCCTCTTGCACACTCATGTCATAATGAGAAATTCCAAAGTATTTTACAGCACAGAATCTTTCCACAGAGAGTCAACTTATTGTGTTTAGATCTTCAACTCCTAAAATTGTGAGATAAATACAGCTCAACTCTTTAATAACATACTAAGCCTTAGGTATTTCATTACATTGGTAGAAGAACTTACTGCTTCAGATAGAAACTATAAGTAGCAATGAAACAGTTAGCTACACATGTATCAGTCTATAGATGAATATCATATTTATTAAATTTATATGTAGTCTTTACTTATGCTGTAATTGGTAAGAAAAAGTATAGTATATCAACTAATGAATGTAATTTATTTTCTAATGAGTTAGAACTCCTTTTGCAATTTATAAAACATGTGAATATTTACATGAGGGATAAATGCTACCAACTCTATTGTCCTTTGGGTATATCATTTTATTGTTCATTCAGATTATTTTCATGATCCTAAATAGCCCCACAAAGTTATAAGTCAATATATGTGTATTCTTTTTGTTACTGTTTGAAGCAAGCATCCAAAGTCAGTGATTATCGACATGGAGGTAAGCCATCTTGTGATTTTACTTCTCATGATTACTACAACAAAAATGGAAAATTCTCTGTAGTGAGGTACAGGAAGAGAGATGAATTGAGAGAGATATAGTGAAAATTGGAAGGGGAGTAGAGTAATTCTGGTCATATCATATACAGTTTTGAAACTCTGAAGAATAAAGAAAAAGACTTAAAATTAAAGGATATATTCCAGTCACAGGAACTATCAGTGGGAATCTCACCACACCATGCAAAGATTATCGTGTCAGTATCTTTCAGAAAGCATGCAAGCATGCTGAAGCAAGCAAGTGTTGCTGCTGGCAAAGAATGAAGACAATAAATCGGTCCATCTTATTGGGTTCAAGACTAACTGCCCAGGCAAAGGGCATGAGACTATCTCTTCCATATGCTTGAAGGTAATTGTTCAGGAAGAATGTGGCAAGGAGAATTTGGGACAAACTCCAGGTGTAAGACACTATGGTTACACGGTTATCTGACTGAAATACTCACTACCATAGTGTGGGGATTTTAAAGGATCAGAAATCTGTGAAATTGCAAAACTTCCCAAGAGAGAGATCCACTGTTTATTCCAAAAAACCATGGGAGAGGCTGACTGGACCAAGTATTATCATCTCCCCATTGCTCAGCCAAATTTCTGCCATACATCCTGTAAAATCCCTGAGGTTAACAGATCCATGCACCCCCAATTTCTGGTACCCAATCTGCTATACAAGGATCTCTGCATTCTTCCTCCCCACCTCATAGAACATCAATATGTAATCTTAAGCCCTGAAATACAAAAAAATTTTTTTAAACTAACCCTCCCATTTTACCTGAAATTTTTTCCTTGATCTCATGAGAAAAGAACCCAGGATTATCGATTTAGTAAGAATTGTGTGTTACTGTGGGTTTCTAGAACTCTAATTGCTGAATTAATGTGCTTTTGAGGCTAATAATTCTGTGTTGCAGTCATGGATTCCCACTTTTCTTGCATCACCTGGAAGTATTTCTTCTCAATATCTAAATTATAGATAACTCCATAGTTGTATAACCTATATTTGAGAGAGAAGGATGACCTGAGAGGGTGAAGCTCTGAGTGCATATGTATTTTGATATGACCATTACCATAATGAGGATGCCTCATGTTCCTAAAAAACAAAATAAGCAAACAAACAAACAATAATAACAAAAGAAAACCAAAACCTCTAAGTAAAGAAGACTACATACCATTAAAAAGTCTATGAAAAAGATAAAATTTAATATAACTTTGTACCAGAAACTTTGCAGAATAGACTAGATAAATTTCTGATTGTGTTCTGGGCAAAGCCTTGACTGTTCCCAAAAGCCTGAGTAAGATTCTCAGAGTGTTCTCATGTCTGAGTGTATCTATGCCTCCACAACAAGATAACAATACACTGCACTTGGCTCAAACTTCCTTTTAGGTAATTTCATTGCTTTTGTCATAGAATGCAACTGTGGAAGGTTAGAAATAAGACTACTGTCTAGCCTGCAGATAACTGATATTTCTCATGTGATATTTTCTACCTTTATTTTTTTTTCTAGTTCCAACAGTTTGTTGTGATAAAATACCCTGACAAAAAGCAACTTAGGGAAGAGATGGCTTCTTTTAGTCCCAGGCAACAGTCCATCACAGGAAACTCAAGTGAAAAAGATCATAAATAAATCAGCTTGTTAGAGCACATTCACAGCAAAGACCAGAGAGAAATCAATGCATGCCTGCTGCTTGCCTACTTGTTTGTGCTCAGCTCAATTTCTCCACTCTATTCTAGTTTAGGATCCCCAGCTGAAGAAACGGGACTGCTCAAAATTGGGTAGTTGATGTTAGGTTGGTTAACCTAACTAGGATAATCCTCCAAAATGCTCAAAAGCCAACAGAATGAAGACAGTCTTTCACTGAAACTATGTTTATTTAGTTTATTTCAGGCTTTGTTTTAGATATGTAGACTATATTATTCACGAAATGATGCTTATATTAGATAATACTGGTCTGCCCTTTATTTACGTCTTTGTCTCTTAAACTTCATAATCATTTGAAAGCATTTTACTTGAATAAATTTTAATATTATAAAATAACTCTTTATGGCCTGGACTCATTTTCTATCTGCAATTTCTCTCTTTGTTTTAGTTACCACTTGTACAAAAATCCAAATTTTCATCCACATCACTTGTCTTTTATCAGATTGATAGTTTTTGGTTCAAGTTACCTTAAGGTTCTAAATTTATTAAATGAATCATTGTAGGGAATAATTCTACTTTATTGTGTATTTTTTTCTAAAAAATTTCATATGTGAATCCCTTTTCTACAATTTAAGAATTTTTTTTTGAAATGGATTATACCACCTCCCTCCTTGCCTTTGATTCTGGGAGGACTTCCTAGATGCCATCCCTGGAATTCCTGCCATGTCCTTCCTACTCTCAAGTTGAAAGCCTCTTTTCCCTTTTTTTTACAGACATACACACAAACATACAGTATGTATGCTTTCAAAATATATAAAGACAATCTGCTACGTCCATTTTGTTGTTTGTGAATATGCAGTTCAAGGCTGGAAACTCCTTCTTTTAAAAGTAGAGACTGACTGATATTTCTTTTATAATGCTAGTCTTTGAATACCACAGTACTTTTCAGTGTATCCATGTTTAAGTTAGGAGTTTACTGGAAAATATTCACTCTCTACTTTCCTGTAGATAATTTAGGATTTCCCCTGAATGTCTATTTTATTTACCATCAGAATTATGCATTGCTATATGGTCATCTGTTGTGAGATATTCCTCTACACTGTGTGAAGGTGTGTCACCATGATTGGTTTAATAAGGAGAAGAGTGGCCATTAGTTGGGCAAGGAAAGGTTAGGCAAGATTTCTGGGAATAGAGAGCTCAGGGAAGAAGGAAGGAGGAGTTGCCAGTGAGAGGGAGAGGAAGGAGAATGGAAAGTACAGAGTAAAGATAACCGAGCCACATAAAAGAACATAATTTTTTTTAAAAAAAAAGTAGGGTAATTTCAGTTAAAAGAACTAGTTAGGAACAAACCTAAACTATAGGTTTTTTTTTTTTTTTTTTTTTTTGGTTTTTCGAGACAGGATTTCTCTGTGTAGCTTTGTGCCTTTCGTGGAGCTCACTTGGTAGCCCAGGCTGGCCTCGAACTCACAGAGATCCGCCTGCCTCTGCCTCCCAAGTGCTGGGATTAAAGGCGTGCGCCACCAACGCCCGGCAGGCCAAGCTTTTGTAATAATGATGTCTCCCTGTCATTTTTTGTGAGTTGGTGGCCCCCCAAAATACATTTATAGTCATCAATTTTCCTTGTGTGTGTTAGTGGGGATGATGTTATTCAAATATCAATGGAATTAACTTACACATCTGGATTACTATTGGAAAATGACTTTTCTCTCCAAATTTTGGTACAGATTGTATCCTGGTAAGTTTCTCTGATAGTGTATTCTTTTTATTTGATTTTTACAGTTCACAGAGCTAAGTAAGCTATTGTTGGAAGTGTCCATCACTCTTTCTGTTCCTATTGACTTCAGATATGATAAAAGAATAAAAAAAAAAAACAGGAGTCTACAACTTAAATTTATAAAGAAACTTGTATTTTTTTTTAATATTTGGCCATATAGAAAATGATAACGCAGTGCAGATTGGAAAGGCTTGCCTCAAGGAAAACCTTAGTAGAATTGGATTAGTATGTTAGATGGTTATGCTTAAAATGGAAAAGAATGGATTATATATACTTTTCATTATAGCACATTCATGTAAATATAATTAAGCTCTTATTTAGACACGAATGGCAATGCATTTGTGTCTTCCCTTTGGGTTTTAACTGGGTCCTGATGCTGTGAACCATATGTACATATTTATAAATAGCAAATATTAACTGACTTGCTTTGCAGAAAGTATTGCCATAATGTTAAGCATAATTTTTATTAGTTCAGGCTCATTATCCTAATGATTTCAGAGAGAACAGTATTCTCCTTGAGATACAGGGAGACAATGTAATATTAAAATAAAAAAAATAAGAAATGATGTATTGGATGAGCAATTTGACTTCATCATTTCACACAAGCTGACACACACACACACAAACAAATTTTATTTTCTTAATTAACTATCTAGTTTGTTGTATGTAATGCATGAATGGCTGTATTTAAGATACCCATGAAAATAATTAAATATGAGTATTACTTGAAGGCTGTATGTTTTTTAGATGCTATCTGTATTTTATTTTGAAAGGAAAATCATGTAAAATATATTCATTATGATAAAGACATTTTGTCGGAGATGGGGTCACAGTCCTGTAATAGAAGCGTTTGTGAAGTGAAGGAGAAAACAAAGTCTTATGCCAGTTTGTACTATACAGGAAGATTACTGTTCAAAGTCAATAGACAGGGATGAAGCTCAGAGGAAAATGCATGCATATATTTTAGCAAATTTTTAAAATGTAATAAAATATATATAATTGTGATATATAACTGGAGAAATACACAATACTCATGCATATTATTGATTTTTTGTTAATCCTCTGCTTTTTTGTTACTTTTGTTTTATGGTCTTTTTTTTGCAAACGATTCATGGAAACACTTCTGAAAAATTCATGGACTTAGAGTGTTCATACATATACAAGTGGGGGCATAAATGTGTGATATCTATTTGACTTGTAATGCCATTTAGCTATGATTTTTCTTTGCTAATTTTCAGTATTGATCTACTCAAAATAGTGATGTGTTGAAACCATCAGAATTATGATGTTGATGTCAATCTGTGTACCTAGACTTACAGTGATGCCTATATTTTTATAATTTTGACTTTTTCTCTTTTAAATTCATCAACGTGTTTTATGTTCATATGTCTTTTGTATCCGGGTATGTAGATATACCTTGTGCATACCAAGTATCCTCAGAGGTAAGACATGCATGCAAGATCACTTAGAACTAGAAATAGAGACAGATATTGGTGAAATTATTAAGGCCACTCCACGTAGTTAAAAGGAAGATTTATTTAGTGGGTAACTTACAAATAAAGGGATAGGTAGGTCGCAGGGTCTGGGGAAGGTGCATCGCAGTCCAGCGGTGTTCTCTGGAGCTCTGCTTGGTCCACCTCCACCTTCTTGGGTCCAGGAACAGAGAGAGCGCTGGCACATTCAGATCTTGGTTCTCTAGGGGCCTTCCTTGGCCCTGCCTTGTAGGCGTGACAGTTGCCGAAGTCTCAATGGGGGTTGGAACTTTCAGATCAAAGCTGGAATGGCTACCCACTACAGTCTGCATATGTGGGTGCATGGAACTAAATCCAGGCCCTAGACAAGAGTGGTGCTTGCTTTTTAACTGCTGCGCTATCTCTTCACCCAATAGTTTTTCTTTAAGAATTTCATTTGCTGATATGAACATAGCTG
Organism: Peromyscus nudipes; assembly: GCA_902168325.1. NCBI lineage: Eukaryota > Metazoa > Chordata > Mammalia > Rodentia > Cricetidae > Peromyscus > Peromyscus nudipes. Next base: position 12,746 of record CABHPH010160479.1, on the reverse strand, counting down.
AGCAAGTGCCCTTGTGGTATGATTGAGCATTCCTTGGGTATATGCCCAAGAGTGGTATAGCTGGATCTTGGGGGAGATTGATTCCCAATTTTCTAAGAAAGCACCATATTGATTTCCAAAGTGGCTGTACAAGCTTGCATTCCCACCAGCAATGGATGAGAGTTCCCCTAGCTCCACATCCTCTCCAGCATAAGGTGTCTTCAGTGTTTTTGATCTTAGCCGTTCTGACAGACATAAGGTGGTACCTCAGAGTTGTTTTGATTTGCATTTCCCTGATAATTAGGGATGTTGAGCAATTCCTTAAATGTCTTTCAGCCATTTGAGTTTCCTCTGTTGAGAATTCTCTGTTTAGTTCTATCGCCCATTTCTTAATTGGACCGTTGGGCGTTTTGACGTCTAATTTCTTGAGTTCCTTATATATTCTGGATATCAGTCCTCTGTCAGATGTAGGGTTGGTGAAGACCTTTTCCCATTCTGTAGGCTGTTGCTTTGCCTTGTTGACTGTATCCTTTGCTCTACAAAAGCTTCTCAGTTTCAAGAGGTCCCATTGATTGATTGTTTCTCTCAGTGTCTGTGCTACTGGTGTTATATTTAGGAAGCGATCTCCTATGCCAATGCATTCAAGACTACTTCCTACTTTCTCTTCTAGCAGGTTCAGAGTAGCTGGATTTATGTTGAGTTCCTTGATCCACTTGGACTTAAGTTTTGTGCACGGTGATAGATATGGATCTATTTGCAGCCTTCTACATGTTGATATCCAGTTATGCCAGCACCATTTGTTGAAGATGCTTTCTTTTTTCCATTGTACACTTTTGGCTTCTTTGTCAAAAATTATATGTTCATAGGTATGCAGATTAATGTCAGGGTTTTCAATTCGATTCCATTGCTCCACATTAATTTCTATTAAAGGAGAAACTGAGAGTAAAATAAAACAAGATCAAATTATTTCAAACCACTTAACCTTGTGTTTCAATTGTATGAATTTCTATTAATTTATACAGACTGAAATTATGAGCTTCTACGAAAATATTTCCTCACTATTTCTCATTTTACTTTCTTTCTTTTCTAATCATAAGCCAATGATCTGGTCAATTTGTAGATCTGCAAATAATTATTATAAATATATAGAATAAATATCACCTAAATATTGTGCAATTATTGGAAGATGGCTTTTTATACTAGAAAATAATTTAAAACTTTACTCATTAGTTTTGAAATTATGTTCAATGCATAAATAGGACAATGTTCTGTAAACATTAGCTATTATATTTATCTTTCAAATATTTAAATGTATTATATAATTTTATGCAAATGTATTTTTGTATATCATGGTTATTTAGCTTGGGATTTCGGGGGGAATTCTAACAATGGGAGAAAGGGTGTCTCTAACTCTTTGCCTGTTCTTAGGACCCTCTTCCTTATACTGGGTTGCCTTGTTCATCCTGGATATGAGGATTTGTGCCTAGTCTTATTGTATTTTATTATACTGTGTTCAGTTGATATCCCTGAAAAGCCTGCTCTGTTCAGATGGAGGAGCAGTAAATCTGGGGGAAAAGGGAGAGGTGTGAAGGAGATAAGTGGAGGGAGGGGAGGCAGCTGTTGGACTGTATTGTATGAGAGAAGAATGAATAAAAAGAACACCCCCCCCCCCCACACACAAAAAAAAACACAAATTTTGGTTTCACACTACCTTATAAAATAGGCAAAGGCTAATGAGATTTTTATTTTCATTTCTAATGCCTTTGTCATATTAAAACTATAGCATTCTAATTTAACTACAAAGCAATAGAGAGCATTGTGCATACATTAGGCTATATTTGTGATGTAACTGATTGTTAAGTTCAAATATCTCCTATCTGAAATAATGAACAGACACTGCCATCTCCTGTTTTTCTCAAAAAATTTTTTTATTAATACTAAATATGTTTCTGTAACACTGAAATTTTAAGACAAGTAAATATGTCCATACATCAACTCTCCGGGATATTCTGCATAGCTGTGGTATAACACCACTTCTTGACACAATTTCTTGTCATTACGATTTCAAAAAGATACTATAGAATCATTAAGCATTGATATGAAACACCTTTGAATTGCTAATTATGCAACTATAGAATTGTTAGTTAATGGTATTTTCATTAATTTATAATATAAAAATAAAAATTTATTATTTCTAATTTCAATAATTACTTACACATGGTTTCCTCTTTTCTACATGGTCAGTTTTGAAGTATTAAGTACTAACATATATAAATCAAAATTTTCAGCTTAGTCTATTCTGTGTCATTTTCTTTCTTTCTTTTTTTTTTTGATTTTTCGAGACAGGGTTTCTCTGTGTAGCTTTGCGCTTTTCCTGGATCTCGCTCTGTAGACCAGGCTGGCTTCAAACTCACAGAGATCCACCTGCCTCTGCCTCTCGAGTGCTGGGATTAAAGGTGTGTGCCACCATCGCCCAGCTTCTTTGTCATTTTCTAAAAAGTTTTTGTTGTCTTATAGCAATACATTACCTATAGTGTTACTGATTAATTCTATTCTTCTTAAAAATATGTCTTCATTAAATATATGAGATGTTATGTGATATTTTGTTACTTCTAACCTAATATTTACAAAATGCATAGAGTTCTTACGTTGATTCATCTCTCTTTAATGTCCAGGTCTTCCTTCTATCAGTTGGCTTGCCCAAGGTGTTTTATTGCTACAATGGGAAAAAAAGAAACAATTCATATGAACTTTGGTAGTAGGATTGTAGAATATCATGTGAAGAACCTGATCATATCTCTCATTGGACTATGGAAGACTTTAGGTCAGGGTCTCTGATAGGATTTCAGAGATGCTAAGGTTAGGCAAATTGTGGCGGGGAAATCTCTTTCTGAATGTCCTGAGGAGACAAGAGGCCCTGGCAGGTCACTGAGTGAAACTGTGAAAGTGAAACCTGAGTAGGCATGGTTTCTCAACTAAGATGTTGAGATGCCAGAGCTCTGGGATATTTGCGGAAGAGCAAAAATATGGTTAGGCAGCAAATCTGGAAGGACAAAGGCATCCAAGCCCTTTGACAGTGGACATGGAGTTACAGAATTTGCTGTTTGCCGTTTTTTAATTTTGATTATTGATTTATTATATGTCCTCACCATAGTTTCCCCTTCCTCCACTTCTCTCATCTTCTTCCCTCCTCCCCTTTTCCCTCTTCCTCAGTTGACTCTTCTGTTTCTGTTCAGAGAAAGGCAGTCCTACCAGTGTATCAGCACAGCAAGACATATCAAGGTCCCGTAAGACTATGCCCTATGCTTGTTTTAAGGTTGGGCAAGGTAACCCAGGATGAGGAATAGGTTTCCAAGAGCCAGTCAAAAGCATTAGGGACAGCCCTGCTCCCATTGTTAGGAGCCTAGGATGCAGATCAGGCTACACAACTGTCACATATATGTAGAGGGCCTATGTTGTTCCCAATCAGGCCCTCTGGCTATTGTTTCAGCCTTTGTGAGTTCCTATGAGACAGATTAGTTGTTTCTGTGGGTTTTCTTGTGATTTTCTTGACCCCTCGGGCTCCTATAGTCATTCCTCCCTCTCTTTAGAACTCCCTGAGTTAGGTCTAATGTTTGGCTGTGGGTCATTTCATCTGTTTCCTTCACTTATTGGATGAAGCCTCTCTGATGACAATTAGAGTAGTCCCCAATCTGATCACAGGAGATGTCCATTTCAGCCTATGTATTCAGCCTATGTATTGCTAAGAGTCTTAACTGGAGCCATCCTTAGAGATTCTTGGGAGTTTCCCTTGCACCAAGTTTCTACCTGACCCCGAAAGGCCCAGGCCTCTTTTTTCAGTCATCTCTTTCAGTGCTCACACCCTTCACTAAGCCTCCCCCAATCCGGTCCCTCACGTTCTCATATCCAGCCACCCCCAGTCTACCCAGAAGATCTCTTTTATTTCCTTTTTCCTATAAAATCCATGTGTCTCCTTGTTTGGGCCCTCCTGAGTCTGAGGATTTTAGCATGGTTATCCTTCACTTTACAGCTAATATGCACTTATGAGTGAGTACATACTGTGTTTGTCTTTCTGGGTCTGGGTCACCTGACTCAGCATGATTTTTTTCTAGTTCCATCCATTTGCCTTCAATTTTCCTGATCCAATTGTTTTTAACAGCTGAGAAATACTTCATTGTGTAAATGTATCACATATTCTTTATCCATTCTTTGGTTGGATGGCATCTAGGTTGTTTCCAGGTTCTGACTATTAAGAATAAATATGTTATGAACATAGTTGAGCAAGTGTCCTTGTGGTATGATTGAGTATCTTTTGGGTATATGCCCAAGAGTGGTAGAGCTGGTTCTTGATGGAGGTTGATTCTCAATTTTTGAGAAACTGACATATTGGTTTCCAAATTGGCTGTATAAGTTTGTACTCCCATCAGCAATGAAAGAATGCCCCCCTTCTTTCATATCCTCTCCAGAATAAACTGTCATCTGTGTTTTTGATCTCTGCCATTCTGACAGGATTAAGACATAATCTCAGAGTCGTTTTGGATTTGCATTCCCCTGATGGCAAAGGGTGTTGTCATTCCTTTAAGTGTTTCTCTGTCATTTCAGATTCTTCTGTTGGGAATTCTCTGGTTAGGTCTGTACCCCATTTTTGAAGTGGATTATTTGGGTTTTTTTTTGATGTCTAGTTTCTTGACTTTTTTATATACTTTGGAGATCAACCCTCTTGTCAGTTGTGGGGATAGTGAAGATTTTTTCCGATTCTGAAAGCTGCAGCAGAGAACACTATTGACAGTTTCCTTTGGCTTACAGAAGCTTTTCAGTCTCATGAGGTCTCATTTATTAATTTTCAATCTTAGTGTCTGTGCTACCGGTGTTTTATTTAGAAAGTTGTCTTGCTGTGGGATGTTCTGTATGACAAATGTGTTGCTAATAAAACACTGATTGGCCAGTGGCTAGGCAGGAAGTATAGGCAGGACTAACAGAGAGAATAAAAAGAGCAGGAAGGTGGAAGGAGACGCTGCCAGACGCTGCCAGCCACCGCCAGGACAAGCAGCATGTAAAGATGCCGGTAAGCCACAAGCCATGTGGCAAGGAACAGAATTATAGAAATGGATTAATTTAAGATATAAGGACCGTTAGCAAGAAGCCTGCCACGGCCATACAGTTTGAAAGCAATATAAGTCTCTGTGCTTACTTGGTTGGGTCTGAGCGGCTGTGGGACTGGCAGGTGAGAGAGATTTGTCCTGACCGTGGGCCAGGCAGGAAAACTCTAGCAACATTGTCTCCTGTGCCAATGCATTCAAGGCTATTTCCTACTTTCTCTTCTATCGGGTTCAGTGTAACTGGATTTAAATTGAAGTCTTTGATTCACTTGGACTTGAGTTTTGCGCAAGGTGTTAGATAATGAATCTATTTGCTTTCTTCTATATGCTAACATCCAGTCATGCAAGCACCATTTGTTGAAGATGCTTTTTTTTCCCATTGTATAATTTTGGCTTCTTTGTCAAAGATCAAATGTCCATAAATGTGTGGATTTATGTATAGGTTTTTTATTTTATTGATCCACTTGTCTGTTTTTATCACAATACCATGCTGTTTTTATTTTATAGCTCTATAGTAGAGCTTGAGATCATCGATGGTGATAACCTCTGGCAGTTCTTTTGTTGTACAAGATTGTTTTAGCTATCCTGGATTTTTTGTTTTTCCATATGAAGCTGAGAATTGTACTTTCAAGGTCTTTAAAGCATTGTGTTGGAATTTTGATGGAGATTGCATTGAATCTGTAGATTGCTTTTGGTAAAATGGCCATTTTTTTGTTGTAGAATAATATTTAAGGTGTGTTACTTTTGTTTATGTTGCATTTGTTTAACCCCATGGATCTGTGTTACTGTACCTGTCTAACGTACCTGATGATCTAATAAAGAACTAGCCAATAGCAAGGCAGGGAAAAAAGCAGGGCTGGCAGGCAGAGAGTACAAATAGGAGGAGAAATCTGGGAAGACTGGATTGAGATCTAGCAGCCAGAGAAGGAGGAGGACATTAGAGGCCAGTCACCCAGCTACACAAGCAGCAACAGAATAAAAGTAAGATTTACAGAAGTAAAAGAACAGGAGAATCCCAGAGGCAAAAGGTAGAGAGGATAATTCAGGTTAAGAAAAGCTGGCTAGAAACTGTTCACTTGGGAGCTGGGTGGCAGGCCCCCCCAAAAGAGCAGCAATAAACAACAACAATTTTTACTGTGTTAATTCTAACAATCCAGGACCATGGAAGTATTTCCATCTTCTGAAATCTTCCCCAATTTCTTTCCTCAAAGACTTGATGCTCTTGTCATACAGGTCTCTCACTTGCTTTGTAAGAATTACACCAAGATATTTTATATTACTTGAAGTTATTTTAAAAGGTGATATTTCTCTGATTTCTTTCTCAGCCTTTTTGTCATTTGTATATATGGATGTTTTTGAGTTAATCTTGTATCTAACCATGTTGCTAAAAGTATTTATCAGCTGTAGGAGTTCGCTGGTAGAATTTTTGAGGTTATTTATGTGTGCTACCATATCATCTGCACATAGATACTTTGAATTCTTCTTTTTTTTTCTTTTTTTGAGTTAGAAAGAGATTTATTAGAAGGAAACCAGGCCTGGAGAGACAGAAAGATGGCGGGAGCAGACCAGAGAGGAAACAGAAAGAGGAGCACGGAGAGAGTGACTTCTTCTTTTCTAAAGTGCATTCCCTTGATCTCCTTTGGTTGTCTTATTGCTCTAGCTAGAATTTCAAGTACTATATTGAATTGAATAGCTATGAAGAGAGTGGACAGCCTTGTTTTGTTCCTGATTTTAGTGGAATTACTTTGAGCATGTCTTCATTTAATTTGATGTTGGTTGTTGTCTTGCTATATAACACTTTTTATTATATTTAGGTATGTTCCTTGTATCCTTGATCCCTCCAAGACTTTTATCATGAAGTGCATGGATTTTGTCAAAGGCCTTTTCAGTATCTAATGAAATGGTCGTGTGTGTGTGTGTGTGTGTGTGTGTGTGTGTGTGTGTGTTTCATTCAGTTTATTTATGTGGTGGATTACATTGACAGATTCATATTTTGAACCATCCCTGCATCTTTGGGATATACCTGACTTGGTCATGGTGGACAATATTTTTAATGTGTTCTTGGAATCGGTTTACCAGTATTTTATTGAGTATTTTTGCATTGGTATTCCTGTACTCCACAGAATCCATTAAAGTTGGGAAGTCTGTGCCCATCATCCACATTATGTAAGGCAGAGTTCACCATGCCTCCTGCAACTGCTAAAGTTACTCTGAACTTTCTGATGGACTCAAACTTTTGGCAGCTATGATTCCTCCTATTGAACCCACTCATCTCTGCTTTTACCTCCCAATGAATTCTCCAGCATCACATACTCATTGTTTGCCTTTTTGAATATTGTTCCTGCTCTAGTCCAGTATTTCCCCACTTTAGTTCCTATCCCATTTTCTCACTGATAATGTTTGTTCTGTGACATTATAACATATAATTACATTTTTTTAAATTTTACCAGAGGGTTGTAACTAAGAGATTGTCTGGAGTGTTGTAGGAGGAATCTTAGAGAGTCTGGCAAACTTCTCAGCTGGTCTTGTTTCCTCACAGTGGAATCCTCTGTGTCCTCATACCCGAATGACTCTCAGCTGAACTGTGCTGCTAGAAGCCTGAAAGCTTAACCAGCCAAATGCTTAACCAGCCAAATGCTTCTAGTTTCTGGTCCTCACGCCTTGTAGACCTTTCTGCTTTCTAACACCACTCCCTGGGATTAAAGGCTGGCTTTCTGGGATTAAAGGCATGTGTCACCATGCCTGGCCATCTCCAATGTGGCCTTGAACTCACAGAGATCCAGAGGCATTTCTACCTCTGGAGTGCTAGGATTATAGGTGTGAGTGCCATCAATTTCTAGCCTTTGTATCTAGTGACTGTTCTGTCTCTGATCCCAGATAAATTTATTCGGGTGCACAATATTTTGGGGAACACAATACCACCACAGAGTGTCAAAAATATTTTTTGACTTATAAACAATTCTGAGACTGAAAGACTATAAAAATATTTTAGTTGTGTTAAGTGTGCTCTGATTCATGATGTATCTGTGAGCTATTGAGGCCTTGGGAGAAGAATGTGGTGCTTTGAAGAAGAGAAGTCCCTTAAAGTCTCAGATATATAAATACCCAGTTTTCCTACGTTTGCTTTGTTTTAGGAACCTTGAGAAGTAAGGCCTCGCTGGAGGTGGTGTGGTCCTGGAGGCAGGCTTGCCAGACTAGACATTCCATTTTGAGTTTGCTCTTTGTCAGTACTTGTGCTTCAAGTTGTGATCGTTCAGCTTCTCTAACCACCACACCTAAAGCTTGCTGCCTTGTGTCACCGCCAAAACAGGTTCTGATCCCTCTAGATCCATAAACTAAGTAAAACCTTTCTTGTATAAGTTGCCTTGCTCATGATTGTTTTAAAATTACATTTAATAATTTTTTTCCATTTGTTTCCTCTCCCTCAACTCCTCACAGATCCCCCCAATTTCCCCGCAGACCATCTTTATGTTCAAAATCAAAACAATCAAACAAACAAACAAAAAAATGACAAAAAATCAAACCAAAATAAAACACTGATGCACATAAGAATTCACAGAGACTATGGCAGCATGCACAGACCTGTACAGGTTAAAGCTAGATGGAGTTTCAGCATTGGGAGGGGAATGTGGATGCAAGAACCTACTGCAACCTAGAAGATGATACATTCCAGCATGGGGAAAATCAGTTTTCTCAAATGGATAACAAATGAGTATAGCAACCACCACACCCAAGAGCAAGCCCCATATCCAAGAATATTTGGGCCTTCCCAAAAGTGAACTCAATACATTTGCCCCCATCTTCAAAAAATGAACTCAATGTTCTTTGTTTTGGTGGTGGTGGTGGTGATGTTTGTGAGTGTATGTGTTTGTGTGTATGTATGTATGTATGTATGTATGTATGTATGTATGTATATATATATATATATGTGTGTGTGTATGTATGTATGTCATGATGTTTTATCATCACAATAGCCAATTAGCTAATATATGTAGAAGGCACATCATTTTGCTTTCAAGAGGCTACCAAATCATACAATAACTTATGCAAGTTTAATTTCTTTGTGTGTTCAGGAAGCCCATTGTTAGAAGGAATAAGTCCTAGGTTTAGAGACCAATGGCTTTTCTCTATTGTTTTCATACTGAAGATAGTTCCAAATGGATATTCATACTCTCAACATCATAACTGCACTGCTGTCAATGGTGGGAATGATATTTATATCCATTTAATTCCATAATTTGAACTCTGTTTATTACTGCTGAAGCATTCCACATGAAGACTGAATCTGGATTAATGGCAATATCTGTATGTGAAACTAAGAAAAGTCATCTTAGCCAGGTGCTTGTAGACTCCTCAAAAACTCACAAGACAGAAAATGAAAACATTAACCAATGAAGAATGAGTACCATTTCTGAATAGTAGTAAAAGTGGGATGTCCTAATGATAGGTTTACTTAACTATATATATGTTCTAAAGTATACTCAGAGTTATTGAGGACTATAGGTGAATAATTCCTGTATGTCAATGTTTGATTTTATATAGTCAAAGCATAATAAAGAATATGTGTTTGTTGTTGTGGCTGATAATGTTTCCTCTGAATATAATAATTCATTCACGTCTTTTATATATTGATACATAATAAATAACTGCGATACTATGTCTTTGGATGGAATGTATATTGCATGCCATAAACACTCTTCATATGTAATTACCAAAAACATTAGCAAAGTATGTATATTTGTAGATGTAAAAAAAATCAGCTTTTGTGTCTAAGACCTAAGATTACTTTGTTGTTGTATATTTTAAACAATATTATTATTAAACATTAATATGATCATTTCATAAAATTCTAAAACTAATGATATATTTTAATATGTACATTTTATAAACCTCAAATTCTGATGCACTACCCAGTCTATGTTCACATATTTCTTTATATGTTTTAGTGTGTCAACAAGAGAGCTCTTTGTTATTATTAAATCTCATGATTTTGCATCATGAAAAAAACTTCAGTACCTGGATGTCATACATATAGTTTTGAAAACAATGGTATTTTCATAATGTATGGAATAAGGTATTCATTAAATATCTCAAATTGTGAATTAAAATATACTGGTTAGCTTCTTAAAAGATGCAAAAAATTCCAAGTTTATCATTTGGGTAATTTAGTTATTTTTTTTCTTAGAGTTCTTTATTTCTAGGTAAATACTTCAAAAGTGGGTCATAGTTATTTTTCTTTTCAAATTTTATTTAATTTACAAATAAAAACTGTATGTAGTTTTGGAGTTCAAGGTAATGTTTCATTGCAAAATTCAGAGACCTTTAAGGTAAAAGTGAAATACTTGAATTTACAGCTTTTCCATACTTCTCAAACACAACATGCTATCTGTAAACCTGCTAGAATTAATTATCTAATTACAGGGAATAAAATGTCATGCCTTTTCAAAGATCTGAAATGGTATTTCCTACAGTGGAGATTTTACCTGACCACCCGACCTACACAGTTTGCCCCCATTAAGTAAAGAAAATAATCATGCGCTTGGGAACACAATTTTAACATGAAAATGAGGGCAACACAAATGCACCATAATTTTCAGTCATTTTCTATTCTAAGTACTAGGTCTTGCCATTGTAATTGTTAATCCTTATCCATAACCACTCATCTAACCAATTATCCTCTCGGATATAAGCTCCAACTTTATTGTTTTAATTGTTTTCTTGGAGCAATTTAAATGTATAGGGCAGATTGAGCAGTAAAAATGTTGTCATAAGAAGTGGCTAGATATATTATCCTGAAGGGAATTTTCAACAGTTATTCTTGATGGGTTTAATATACAGAGGAAATTAGATGAAAGTACACACACAGAGGCATGCACCCACATTATATCGGAAACTCACACAAATACAGAAATTCTTGACATCATCTTATGTGAGAAATACACATAAATAGTGTATATACATATATATATATATCTTATATATATTATATATAATCTATGCCTACATATTCCTGAGGAAGATTAATTTCCATATATTGATGTCATATATTTAAAACAAATTTTGTGTTTTATTTATATTTTGGAAAATATTGTCTTCTGAGGCTTTAGTTCCATGGCACACAAAAGATAGTCCTATCAGTTGTATGAAGGTATACCTCTGGTCACAGAATGAAATGCTGCAGTGAAAATGTGTAAGTAGCCTTATGAAATCATTTTGATAATTTTTATTATTTTTAATGAAAATATAATTACATCATTTCCCAAGTCCACTTTCTCACTCCAACCCCTCCAGTGACAATAAACTTGCTTCCTCATAGATTCACCATTTCTCTTTCTTTAATTGTTACTGTTACACACACACACACACACACACACACACACACACACAGGAAACACACAAATATATATATATGATCATTTAGTGCTGCTTTTATGTATCTGATTTCAGGGCTGAACAATTGGTACCAAATAATCAATTAGGGGCCTCATCCCTGAGGAAAACAAACATTCCCAACTTAGCATTCCCTAGTTGTCTGTAGTTCTTTATCTAGAGTTGGGGACCTATGAAAAATTCCTCCTTCCATATGAGCATTGCTCTTATTCTTGTTCAGGTATTGATAAGGCAGCCATGCTGTTGAGGTATCAAGGGAAGTTTTCATGTCAGTTCTGGGAAACACAGTCTCACAGTAGATTTTCTGGTATTCTGTCTTTTGAAATCTTCCCACCCCCCCTTTTTTCTACAATATCTCATGAACCATATATATATATATATATATATATATATATATATATATATATATATAGACATATAAATACATTTTTAAAAATATTTGAAATGTTTGTAGCAATACAAGTGATGTGCAATCAAGTTAAATATTTATTATGACTTTTAGCAATATTTTCAATGATTTGTTTTGTTCTGTTTTATCTCAGTCATTCCTCTGTATTTGTGTAGTCTATTCATTGTCATAAAGGTGGCTTAAATATAGAAAAACCAAGAGTTTGTAAAATCCTGTTGTTTGTGTTTCATAAACATGCCATTAATCAGAACAATGAATCTTAACAATTTGTGCTCGTATCATTTTAAATTTCTTATTTGCATATAATATATTTATTAAATTCAGTTCCCATTACCTCCCCTTTCAATTTATCTCCCATTTTGCAAGTATTTTTTTCTTCCATTTTTTCATGCACTGAATTCACTAAGCACTGCCAGTATGATCGTGGATGTAGATGTATCCGCTTCTAGCACTGATAGCCCCTCTGGAACATTATCCCTGAAGAAACCTGAATCTTCCTCTCTTAGTAGTTATCCATTGCCAGTCGCACTTCAGCTAGGAGTGGAACTAGATTATTTCACACGATCTGTCCAACTTCTCTGGTCCAAACAACCGCATTCCATTACAACTTTATAAATATTAGAAACAACAATAATTCAAAGAGCCTAGTACCAGAGGCAATGATTTCAAGTACCTGCCTTCAAAAACTGCACATATTACCACTCTGCTTTAATAAATATACATGTGCTTGAAGGAAACAATCATGCTTTGCCATGGGGGGGGGACACAGGTTGGAGTAAGTGCTTTTCTCATTCATTAAAAGTAGGCTAAATTTTTGAAAGAATACCAGAAAATGATATATTCAATATTAGCAGCAGGTAGTAACCACA
>CABHPH010160478.1:4655-26515 GCA_902168325.1 Peromyscus nudipes | reverse complement strand
GAAGAGAACTGAGAAATGCAATGGAAGATTGACTGTGCCTATAGCTATAAGCAAGCAAGCGTTAAGCAGAAGAGATCAAAGGTAAGCATGGTAGGAATGTCTAAGAAGTGGAAGAAAGAAGGAAAATATAACTTCTCACCAGCCTATGGTCTTCCGCCAAGCCCCTCTACCTGGAAACCAGCAGGATGACTATGCCTAGGGTTTTCCTTTTCTTTGCCCTTGGTTGACATAGGAGACAGAGAGATGAATGGCTGTTCAATGTGGGAGAGCAGAGGCAGAGAAAGAACACCTGTGGTGGAGTGTCCAAAGCTGGGGTTCTAAGGCTCCACAGTCTAAACACACTGCCCTCCGAACTAGGAAAGATGCAGGACCCAGGAGCGGGACCTTCACTCGGGAACTACCAATTCCCTAGGGTGCGGAGGACAGAGCATACCCTTCATGCAAAGACACCTTTGAGACAGAAACACGGAGATTGGATAAAGCTAACCTCCAGAAACTGAGAAGGGCAAAGGGAGAGCACGGCAGTAAGAAGATATTCCTGACAAAAGAAGGATACCTGGCAGATTATGGACCCAACCTGTACAAAAGCATAACTTGGTTGATTAGAATGGGATTTCCCATTACAAACCCTCCTTCTAACTTGAAAAATCTGAAGAACTAAGCAAATATAAAGAAAGAAACAAGAAAGGAAGGGATGAGAACAAGAAAGATGGCAGAGCAATACAAGACAAACAAGTAACTGGAGAAATTGAAAGACAAACAGAAGCTCAAGAAACTCAACCAGAGAAACAGTGAAGTGATGTGGGAGCGTAATATCATATATACATACATACATAATATCTACGTGCCAGAGTCTGTTGGACGTGTTTTACATACATTAACACACACAGTTTTCCAAAGAACTCTGTAAGGTAAGGAATATTGATTTCGTGTTGTACACATGAAGGAGCCTGGGCTATCGAGTAGCTAAGTAACTGGCCAGAGACCACAGGACTCCAAAGGACCAAAGCTGGGGTCTCAGCCTTGCACCCTGACTTTAGAATGCAACCTTTTCCTTCATGGTAGTAGGATTGCCTCTAACTTTTGTGTGTTCGCCAGCATTCTGTGGCTGTGATAAATTCCCCGAGATCCACAACTTCAAATAAGGAACTGTTTAGTTTAGCAAACCATTTCAGAGGTTTCCTTCCATGGTCTCTTGGCACTGCTGCATTAGGACCTGCAGTGGAACAGGGTATTATGACAGGAACATATGGCAAAGGAAAGCCACTCATCCCATGCCATCCAGAGAGAAGGGGTGGTGACTGGGGAGGTGGGGAGAGAGAAGAAAAGAACTAAGGTCACCAATATTCCTGTGAAGGACACATCTCTGGTGACCTACTTCTTCTAAGCAGACCCACTTCCAAACATTTCTACCACTTCCCAATAACACCATCAGTAGAGGGCTGAGTCTTCAATGCATGAGACATTGAAGAACACTCAAGATCCAAATTGTAACTCTTGGACTTTCAATAAAGAGCAAAGTCAAAACCCCAAGGGTGAGTGTAGCCTCTTTAAATGGTGAATCACCAGAAACCATTCCTTTACCAATTCAAGAAGTTAAGTGAACATCGCACCACTGCCTATTATGGGATACCAACCTTGGAAGTGTGTCTTACTCTGTGAGATAGATAATTACTCAAGACAAGAAGTCTTTGAATAAAAACATCCCTGACGAGAAGCTATATCTTGTGTTTGAGATTTCTCAGCTGTTAAGCTTTGGAGTTAGGATTCAAATCTAGTTCCAATCAGTCTATGCCTTACAAAGCACTGAAAACTTTAGGCCATTGACTCCAAGAACGTTAGGAACATAGACCAAAAGTCCTTAAGCATAATGAACGCAAACGAGAAGGAGCTAGAAATTACATAAAAAGACAGTAGTATGGACAACGGCTTCCAATCAGAGTGAAACTCAATTCATGGAGCAGAGTGAAAATAAACCAGCAGATGTAATTCAACCAGAATTTTCTAAAATGGGGTGTGAAGGGAAGGCTCCTCAAGCATGAGGACCGGAGTTCAGATCCCCAGGACACATACAAATGCTGGGTAGCTGTGGTAATCTGCCTCTCTTTCCAGCCTTGTATGGGAGAGACAGGTCCCTGGAGCAAGCTGGCTGACTAGACAAGCTGCAATTTGAGGAGCTCTGGGTTTGACTAAAAAAATTCTTCCTCAGTTGTATAAGGTGGAAAATGATTGAGGACCACTGATACCGACCTCCAGCCTCCATGGCATACACATACACATGTACATGCAAATGTATACCCAGACCCGTGCAGCCATGCCCACACACATGCATACACAGAAATATGTGCAGAAGAAAAAAAAAACTAAAACGAAATATGTAAACTGAAAATAGTAGGGACATATTGATACAAAAATATTGACATGAACTATAACCTGGTAAGTTTGCTGATAATCAAATATAAATCCATGAGAATAAGTTCCAAAGGTGAAGCAAAAGTAGCAAGTCACTGATAAGGATAGGAAAAAAAATATTTGAAATTTGCCTGCCCTCAATTGCTAATGTCAAGATAATCCAGCAAGGTCAACATTTCAAAGGAGGTGTGATTCCAAAAGTCATACCTAACAAAGAAACAAACAAACAAAAATCATCTTTCATAGGTAATTCATGTATGTGCACAAAAAGGCATATATAAAAACTATTGATTTTTCCCTCCATATTTAAATCTTCCTTTAAAGAATTAAATACTGGTTACTAGTTAATTCTGATATTTTAGGGACATAGTTCGCAGGCAGATCTGTTCTCCTTCTAATGAAGTCATAATTAAGACAGTTCTGTAGATAGAGTATGTAGTCCCAGAAGAAGAGACAGAGAGGAGAAAAGTCAATTCAGGAGAACAATGGTCAGGCCATCACTAGATGTGACGGGATGGAGTTCCTAAGTGACCTTCCAAAGCATCTCTGTGTTAGTTACTTTTCTACTTCTATAAAGAGATGTCATTGAAGAAAGAGTTTATTTACATTTGCAGAGGGTGAGTGTGGTTGTTTGAATGGCAATAACCCCCATATATTTGAATGCTTGGTCTCCAGTGGGTGGAACTGTTTGGGAAGGGTTAGGAGGTGTGGTTTGGTTGGAGGAGGTGTGTCAGTGGGGTGGGCTTTAAGGTTTCAAAAGTTCATACTATTTCACTTCTCTCTCTCTCTCTCTCTCTCTCCTCTCTCCTCTCTCCTCTCTCTTCTCTCCTCTCTCTCTCTGCCTTATGAACATTGTCTCTTTTTTTTTTCTTCCTTTTTTTTCCTTCCGGAGCTGAGGACCGAACCCATGGCCTTGCGCTTGCTAGGCAAGTGCTCTACCACTGAGCTAAATCCCCAACCCCAAACATTGTCTCAACATGTAAGTTCTCAGCTACTGCTCCAGCACCACGTCTGCCTGCCTGCTGCCATGCTCTGTGCCAGAATGGTCATGAACTCACCCTCTGAAATTGTAAGCAAGCCCTCAATGAAACGCTTTATTTTATAAGTCCCTTTGGTCATGGTAGCTCTTCACAGACACACGCTAAGATAGAGTACATGACCATCATGGTGAGAAACATGGTGGTTGACTGGCAGGCATAATACTGGAGCAGTAGATAAGAACTGACATCTTGAGATACAACCACCAGGCAGAAAGCCAACGAGGACTGACTTGGGATTTTGGAACCTCAAAGCCTGCCCCTAGTGACACACCTCCTCCAACAAGACCACACCTTCTAATCTTTCCTAAATAGTTCCACCAATAAGAGACTAAGTATTCAACTTGAGTCTATGGGACCAGTCTCATTCAAACCACTAGAGTCTTCTAAAGCATGTCTCGGAGCTATTTATCTGAAGGCTGAAGCAGAAGCATGCCTGTGTTGCCTCTGATCCTCCTCTTGTCAGGAGTAGATTTCAGGGACCTCTGTGCTTTCAGGCTGCTGGAGCATGGGTGCTGAAATGCCCGTGCTCAAGGGGAGCCCGCGGGTAATGCTACCAGCTGAACAACTGTCCTGTAGTTTCATGTTGCATCCCTAACATTCCTAGTGTGAAGATGTTTGGAGGTGAGGCCTTGGAGATAGGTTTTGATGCAATCACAAGAGTGAGGGCCCCTTGACAAAGTGAGCATCTTCTTAGGAAAAGAGGAAGGGCAACCTGCTTTCTCTCCACTACTTCTCTCCCGTGTCAGGATACAAAGAGAGGGCAGATTTCTGAAATCCAAGAGGAGAGCACTCTTGACCTAGACCTTAATCTTGAACCTTTGGCCTCCAGAACTGTCTGTTATCTAATCCACCCACCCTGTCGTACTTGCCTTGAGAGCATGAGCTAATTAAGACAGGCAGGTGCCACATGATACACAGTTCTGCCCTGAGGGGAAGTACTGTCCTACACACTAAGGTGGTGTTAGAGAAGCCTGCAGAAAAACGTCCATGACAGGAGTGGATAGAGTTAGAGGGTGAGGCAGGGGATGGATGTATTGGAAGTGAGCCTAAGAAATACCCAAGATGTGAGTGTAAATCAATTCATCACACCACAACCTAGCCACAAACTGTACATCCTATGACACTGCTCTGTACCGAGTTCTGGACGGGCTATTTATCTTGTAGGTGTGTCTTGTTAGCCCAAGTCTTACTCACTGTAATAACTGCAGCATTCTATTATGTGAAAATGCCATAATTAATTGAACCAGTTTCCAGTTGTGGACACTGTAATTGTTCTCAGGCTGCAAACAATGCTCAAGGATACACACACACACTGCATCTTTGTGCACACATGTATTTATCTGCAAGGACGTTTCATACAAATTGAATCAAAGGCATATATATATACATATATATGCATATATACATACATATGCATATACATATGCATATATACATGAGCTTTTAATGTTTTGATAATGACAAGGTATTCTCCAGCCTTTTCTCAATTTCTGCTCTGCCAGCATAACATAATTTACATTGGTTTAATTCATGCCAATTTAAGTTTAATAGGACTGTGGTTTTAACTTGCATTTTCAATCCTTGAGAGCAGTTGGGCACTTTTGTTTGCTGAAAGGCTTTCCTAGCATTTCTCCTATAAATTGCTCATTTGCATCTGTTGCTCTTTTTCCTCCCCCATTGTATTTCAAGTCTTTCGTAGTCAGGAAATTTGCCTCTTGTCACGGTTCTTCTGGAAACAATTGCCTCTTGTCTTTTCATGTTAGGTTTGTTTTTTTTTCCTCCACTGCCGCTGGATTTGGAGGCTTCCACAGGCTGAAAGGCTCACAGTGAGACGGCACCGGGCCCCACACCTGCCAACTTCTTGAAACTACAGGCACATCCACAGCCCCTAGAGCTGTTACCCTGTGAGCATCAGGCCCCAAACCATCCCAGTGGAAGCTGCTACACGCCACCAGTGCATCTGTGCATGTGGTCTGCTAGAGCCTGTCCATGCCAGGTTCCAGCAGAGAAGCCCTGACCCTTCCTGAAGCCTGTGTCCCCCACCCCTTCTGTGAGGGCCAGAAGTCTGCCGTAAGCTCTTCCTCAGACTCTCTTTCCTGTCTTTGGAGCCTTTTGGGCCTACTATAGCAATTGTGGCCAGTCTTTCCCTCCAGAGGACTGTGGTCTGCTGTGGGATAACCCCTCTGTATGCTGTACATATGTTTTATTACCATTGGTTAATAAAGAAGCTGCTTTGGCCTATAGCAAGGCAGGAGAGAGCCAGGCAGGAAATCCAAGCAGAGATACAGGGAGAAGAAGGGCAGAGTTGGGGAGACACCAGCCAACTGCAGGAGGAGCAAAATGTATCAGAGCACAGGTAAAGCCAGGAGACATGTCAGTAATAAAAATGGGTTCATTTAAGTTGTAAGAGCTAATTGGTAATAAGCCTGAGCAAAAGGCCAAACAGTTTGTAATTAATATTAAGCCTCCGAGTGATTCTTTTTAAAGTGGCTATGGGACTGGGCGGGACAAAAAGCCTCTGTCTTTTTCTAGCCTCCAACTGCTTAGGGACTCTCTTTAGCAAGCCTCTTTTCCACTTCATTTATTCCCTGCCCTCTGTCTTCAATCTGAGGTCTTCTGGTGTCTAAACATTTTACTACTACCTCTTACCTGGATTTCTCTACATCTCAGTCACCCTTTTTATTCAAAGAAACCCAAAATACCTTTCCTTTTGTAAGCCTATATTTAGAGAGCAGCCAGATGACTGCATTTCTGTTCCTCTAGCTTCTAAGACGTCACTTTCTTTCTGTGGGGGAAATGCATACTACAAGGTGACCCATCATAGTCCTTTTTCTTTTCTTTTGTCTGCCTCCAATCTCGACTTGGATGCAGCTGGGGAGATCATAGTTTTCAGTAGAAATCACATTCCTCCTTGACTTCTCCAGGACACTTGGCTGTTGGAGGGACCTACCCGCCCTCTCAGCCACTTGCTCAGCTTGGGGATTTGGAATTCATTCATCAAGCTGCTTCTCCATCTCTGGCCAAGACGGTGATGTATGTGTGGTATAAGATAAGAACACAAGTTACTTATCATTCACAAAATCACCACCCGTGTGTGGATGAAGATTCAGCTTGAGTTCCTGAATCAGAAGCTGGGTTTGAATTTGTGTAAGACACAGCACACAGAGAGTCAGCTAGAGGCTGGAGGCGGGGAGGGGGGGGGCGGGGATGACGCTAACATGAACACTAAGCCTAAAGACAAGCCACGTGAACCCAAACGATCTGTTTATCTAACGTGTATCTCTTTCGCCCTGGATGTTGCTCAAAACATGACAAGATCTCACAGTGGGGTGGGCTAACCAGATAACTTTTGTCCAATCATGCTCGTCAGCAGCATAACCTGGAACTTGCTGGAAGTACAGAGTCCTGAGCTTTAGCCCAGAATTACAGAATCCAGACCTGCCCCTCCCCCACTGCCCCTCCCCCACCCTTTTTGTTGTTATTGTTTTGTTTTGTTTTGTTTTGTTTTGGAGACAGGGTTTCTCTTTGTAGCCCTGGCTGTCCTGGAACTCACCCTGTAGACCCACCTGGCCTTGAACTTCTAGATCTGCCTGATTCTGCCTCCGAAAGTGCTGAATAAAGGCGTGGGCCACCACCGCTTGACTCCAAACCTGCCTTTTAACAAGGCTTCTGGGAGATGTAGTTTGTACGTTAAAGTTTGATCGGTCATGTAAAATGTAACTCTTCAGTCCTTGCTGGGGGGTGGGGGGCAGTGTTAAGGGAGAAATGTATTCTACCACATTATTTACAAAATCTGCAGGCTGAGGCTTCATCATCTGCTTCGACTGACACCGGAAGATTCTTTCCCTGTCTCTTCAGGCTTGGCTGTTTGCTGTGGTCAAAACTAAGGTGCAGTGTTTTTGCAAATGAGCCACAGAGCTCATTTCCAATGCGATGCTTCAAAATGGATAAGAATTTTGTTTGTTTGTTTGTTTGTTTGTTTTTGTATTGTTTCCAACAGAAAGAAACCAGTTAATAGATAACCAGTTCCCCTGATCTGATCGTGGAGTGTACATGTTTTTAAAATAAAATGCCACTCTGTTAACTCACAAGCTTTTACAGCTACAGTGTCAATTTGCAATGTGTTAATAAAAATGAACACTATGAGACTCAGAATCGGTCCTTAAGGGGCTTCCAAACACTTTGCTGAAACTGGATGAAGGATTCCAATCCAGTTTCCAGCGGAGTTTGGTTGCCCAAGCCTGGCCCCACAGGGACACACAGCTATGACCCACAGCTGTCCTTGGGGTCAGGGAAACAGATGAAGCTGAGGAGAAACTAACAGTAAAGAGTGAAGACAAGCTGGGCGGTGGTGGCGCACACCTTTAATTCCAGCACTCGGGAGGCAGAGCCAGGTGGATCTCTGTGAGTTCAAGGCTAGCCTGGGCTACCAAGTGAGTTCCAGGAAAGGCACAAAGCTACACAAAGAAACCCTGTCTCAAAAAACCAAAAAAAAAAAAAAAAAAAAAAAAGAGTAAAGACAAGCCCACTGTTCACTTATGTTCACAGCTTCTCTTTCTCAGAGAGACAGTGGGGGAGACTGAGAAATCAGAAATATCCCACTCATACAGTTTTTTTTGTCATTAATGACGACCTGAAAAATGGAAAATAAGAATGCCCCTGTCAAATTCTTTCTTATATTTAACAACAACAACAACAACAAAAATTAAAAGACAAAGTACCAAAACTGAACTCTGAAGAGATTGAAAACGTAACTTGACTTGGAATAAGTAGAAAAAGTTACCCAAATCATAAAACCCCCCAGAAGTACCATGATCTCTGATGTTTCATAAGGAAATCCTTAAAGCTTTTGAGAAATAAATAATTGCAATACCACTTAACCTTCCCCCAGAGTATAGCAAGAGGAAAAAGGGCTGTGAAGAGAATTTCCCTGCCAAGTCAGGACAAAGGACTGACCCAGATAACACCTAGAAAGAGAATGCCGTGATGGCTCATGAATATGGACGGGAAGTCTAAGTGTAGTCTTAGCAGCTATAATTGGGCACTGTATTAAAGAACATATTACACCTTAGCCAAGTGAAGATTCCAGAGTGCAAAAGTGGATCTGTCCTAAGAAGCATGTTGATATAATCCTAAAATTAAATAATATAATTTATAATGTACTGATAAATATAATCTATTGATACTATTCAGATATTATTAATAAACAATATATTAATAAATATAATTTATCATATTTGTATAAAAAGTTCAGAGCATGGAAGGCTATATATAGGAGGGCTTGGAAGGAAGGAAGGGAAGGGAAGGGGGAAAATGTTGTAATTATATTATAATCTCAAAAATAAAAGGAGGAGGCCGGGCGTTGGTGGCGCACGCCTTTAATCCCAGCACTCGGGAGGCAGAGCCAGGCGGATCTCTGTGAGTTCAAGGCCAGCCTGGGCTACCAAGTGAGTTCCAGGAAAGGCACAAAGCTACACAGAGAAACCCTGTCTTGAAAAACCAAAAAATAAAATAAAATAAAATAAATAAAAGGAGGAACTATATAATAGTAATAAGTTCAAGGTCATACATGCTGAAAAAAACACTTGAAAAAAGTTCAGCCTATTCTTGATTTTTTTTTTTAAATACAAAGTCTTATTGAAGTATGGCTAAGATGCCATGTCTATATTGAAAAAGTCTCCATGCTAAAGCTAAAACTGTGACAAGGATGCCTAGGTTAGTATTTTTGGCCCCCATCATCTCACAGGGAGTGGCACTGTTAGGAGGTGTGGCTCTGTTGGAGTGGGTGTGGCCTTGTTGGAGGAAGTGTGTCACTGTGGAGACGGGCTTTGAGGTTTCCTATGCTCAGGATGTAGCCCAGTGTCTCAGTCTACTTCCTGTTGCCTGCAAGATGTAGGACTCTCAGCTCCAGTACCACATCTGCCTGCATGCCGCCATGTCCCTCCATGATGATAATGGACTGAACCTCTGAAACTGTAAGCCAGCCCCTCAATGAGACATTTTTTTTATAAGGGTTGTCATGGTCATGGTGTCTCTTCACAGCAATGCAATGAAAACTCTAACTAAGACAATACCCAAGGTGTCGGTGTTTGCCAGAATTTGCCAGAAAATACTATCTTGAAATGAATAGAAAAAGTATTTTTCTATAAATGGAAAAAAACATTATTGGTGATAAGAAATTAAGATGTATTCATTGAACTTTTCCATCTGAGACAATAGCCAACTACAAAAGTGAAAAAGATAGTATTTCATTTATGACAACCCCTGAGAACAATGGTAAGATATCTAGGGGTAAACTTAATGAAGTACACTTTTTTTTTAAATGTTTAATTTCACCAAAGGGCATAAAAGTATCTAAATGAAGAGAACAGGGTGTCTTGATCGTAGGTAGAAAATTTAGCATTGAAATGATTTTAAAATTCTATAAATTCAGTGTGAGAGTGAACCCAGCTATAACCAGTATATGGGTAAACACATGGAAGTTTAAAACAAAACAAGAAAACTGAGTAAAACGCTTAATGTACAAGATATCTGGGGGCATTAATAACACTTTAAATGACCACAATATAAAAAAATTGGATTATTTAATTAAGAACACGTGGACAGCGATTTTCAAAATAATGATTTTATGTACAAAAGTAAATGCTAAGCAGGGCTAAGATTTCAATGTGTTGAGATCGCCATGACGACTTTGGAAGGGTGTAATATATTCGTGCACTTATGGTCCTGGAAGTGAAAGAGTACGATGTTAAGAGGCAAGTTAGGGAGCCAAGCACGTTCGAGAAGAGAAGCCAGGGTGGGATTCAAGTGTAAAAGCCTGTTCCTGCTAAGACAGGCCAGACGCAGGGAAGGCAGTGCACCCAGAGGGAAGAACTGGATGGAGAGCTGGGAGGCTGGGTCAGAGGTCCTTAGAGAGCATCCATCTTCCCCGCTTGCAGAAAGTAGCCACTCAGGGCACTCAGATTCTCAGCGGACCCTGCACAGCTGAACTGCGGACTGGAATCCCATAGGCCCTCTGCGTTTGGCCAGGAAGACACACTTTGAACATGGAGGTAGGATGAAACCTGATCAACTTGTACATCTGTTAGCTAATCTCTCCCCTTAACGATTCTCACCAAGCAGAGGCAACTGAAGATTTGAAATGCTCAGTTAGCTTGATTACAGCTCAGAACCGCGTTTCCCGCTGGGAACTGAAATCTTCACGCCCTGGGTTGCCTGCAATATTTGCTTGGAGCGTTTAGTACTTGGAATCCACAGAGAAAATTTCCATTTTGAGCTCTGTGTGACAGTTTTGGGATGTGACTAGAACTCAAGTCTAGTCCAAATCAGTATTAATAGGTACTTTTGTTTTTACCATCAACAGCAAAACACAAGGACTAAGAAAATAACATTTTTTTTATTTTGTGTGTGTGTGAGAAAGTGGTGTGTGCATTTGTGTGTGTGTGTGTGTGTGTGTGTGTGTGTGTGTGGTAGGGGTGCTCACCCTGAACACATGTGTGCAGATCAGAGGTCAAAGCCTTCCTCTGTCCTATATTTTTTGGGGACATGAGCAGAGCCTGCTGGTGGTATATGAGGCTATGGGATCTGCTGCTGTCCCCAAGCTCAGCGGGGTGGGGGTGGGGTGGGGGGTGGATGGGGGGGTGTTATAGAGGTGTACCTGCCATACCCGACTTTTATGTGGGTGCCGGGGGTCCAAACTCAGGTCCTCACACTTGAGTAGCCAACGCTTCACTCCTGGAGCTTCTCTCCAGCCCAGAAAACACGTCTTTAAAGGAGGCAATCTGTTTTTAATTGGGATTAAGGCACTGTAGTAAGAAATCGCATTTCTAAACAGCGGGGGCTGATAAAATGATCTTTTGGTACAGGACTAGGTAGCAAATACTTTCACCTTTATAGGCCCTGGAGGCCTCTCTCACAACCGTTTTGTTCCACATGGAAGTAGTTATAGACTATATATCTATATATCTATATCTATCTATGTGTGTGTGTGTGTGTGTGTGTGTGTGTGTGTGTGTGTGAATACACACAGGTTATCTGTTTGAAAACAGATATGAAAGCAGATTGGGCTGGAAGGCTGTAGCTCTTAGGAACGCCCACTTAGAGTATCCAGGAAAATAGGGAGATAGGAAACAGCACTGTCTTAGCCTTTTGTCCTTCTAATTGAGAATATCCAAATTAAATGTAACTGTAAAACAGTAATCAAAGGACAAAGACGCCCAATGCAAGGAGTAGACAGGGCTTTGGTAGTCGGTAAAATGATCAAAGCATGCGATGCTTGAATGCGTCAGGGACCCTCTTGCTTTTTCCAGCAGGACATAGAAGCCACCTGATTAAGGAGGTGTTTCTGTCTCTGCCTCATTTCTTCTTGTGGGTGCAGTTGGATTAACATTTTCAGGGGTTACTGGGACACACATCAAAGCGTTTCCTGCCTGAAGCAGGAAGAAGTTGCCAGCTCTTGGCGGGCTCTAGCCAGCTTCGTCCCTAGCCCTGATCTACCAGCATCCCTGAGGAGTCACAAAACCTCTTTGTACAGCACGCACAACACACACTCAGATCTAGGGCTGGGTTCTGATCCCCCAGCTGGTCAATAGCAAGTCAAGGCACATGGTAGATTTCTTGTCTGGAGCTGTATGAAACTATCACGGACCATCTAGCTTATGCAGTTAAAGCTGGTGGAAGCGAGATGCCTGAAATACTTCGGGAATCTACCTGCTAACCACTCGGTTACCTTCTGAGAACTTAAGCCCCCAGCACCCTCCCTTGCCATCTCCTCTCACTTCCTCACACACCACTTCACATGCTGGTTGGGAAATAAGGCTAAGGTTGAGATGCCTCAGTGCGTGCTGGACACTGTGTGCTTTTATGGTCATAAGCAGAAACACATTAAAATGGTTCATTGAGCGTGAAATCAGGCCCAGTGGGCCTTAACAACTATCACTGATGGTAGAAAAGCCAAACGGAGCAGTGGGACAGATGTATGGCCAGGGACATCTTTAAAAGGCACATGCATGCTCCTGGTTCCTCGTAAACAAGAATCTTTATATCACAGTAGTAAAATACTCTGAGAACAAGGCATTGATTACCCTGCAGCTAGAGAAGCAGTATGAGATCCCAGGTGCCTTGGATACCTGACCAAAACAAAGTTAGCCCCGCTCTGGAAGAGTCTGTCTTCATCCAAGTAAGCAGGAATTATAATGTCACCAAGTGGAAGATGAACTCTGACCCCAGAGACTTTGCTAGAAGATAAAAACAGCCAAGTACCTTGGGACATTTGTGGCAGATAAGAAGGATACAGTCATTACTCTAAGGCAGAGACCCTTCTTTCCTTTCCAGCCAATCCAGCTTAAAATCCAGCTTAAAGTTTGCCATCGAGAGGAATTGGTGTGGATTTGTAAGTCAATACAGAAGCAGTAGTAGTTATTCCAGAGGCAGTTGCAGGCAGATGTTGGGGGCATTGGGGATTCTCTGGAGCTTCCAGAGAACTCTCCAGAGCCACCTGCTTTGTCCCAACAGACTGAGACAATAAGGTGATGCTTCTCTGAGAGCCATGGGGACTGCAGCAGTGACCAGGCGAACCACTGAGGGCAGTCCACTCAAGTCATCCTGGCCAGCAGCTCTGACCTCCAGCAGCAGCTTCTCAGCTCTGCATCCCAAACTCATCATTGAAACCCAGAATAATTCTATATTTAACCCTTTGTACCTGGCACACACACAGTACCTGCTGTTCTCAGGACCCCGTCTGTATCACATATATGAGCAGGTATTTAATAACATTTTAACCTTTGGGGTTTTTGTTTTGTTTTGTTTGTCTGTCTGTTTTGTTTTTTGTTTATTTGGTTTTTTTTTTTTTAAGAAATGAGAAAACATTAAACAGATCATCTACAGATGGAAGCAAATATTGTTTTCCGTAACATCTGAGGTGTTCTCGACGGCAAAGCATGGAGTTAACACAGAGAGTCTTTGAGTATCCTCAAATAAGAAGTCTTACAGAAAGCACACACATAGTTAAAGTATGATGCAGCCGCACTTCAGGGCGAGCATAAGTGAGAAACGAGCACAGTTGGTCCGAGAGCACACAACCTCAGGGAGCTGGAGCTACAAGCTGCTCACACAGCATCCTCATAGGCATTTGCAGCACCAGTGTGGTCCCATTCAGATCCTTAACCTGAGAATCTAAAGGGGTGTTAGTGTGGGGGTGGGGTGGGGGAGGTGCCTCAGATATCCGATCTTCACTCAGATGGGTAGGGATTGGAAGATATACTCTGACCCCAAAGACTTTGCTAGAAGACAGATACAATTGTGTGCTTCGGAATTGGTGGGGGCATGACAGCCAGTGATGGCACATAGCAGGGGTCCGAGTTTCCTACTGGGAGAGCAGCTAAGAGCGGATTCAAGATAGAAAACTGGACAGTTATCCGCAGAGTTCCAGCTTCTTGGCTGACTGTAGGGGACCCAGGATCTCTCCACATTCACTATCCCAGCCTCCCTCAGCCGTTTCCAGTTCTTAAGGCTCCCACAGCCCTGAGTTTTGGCTACGCTGTTCTGTCTGGCCCAGTGTCCCCACCCTGTGCTGTCTAGTGCTCTTGGACTCTGGTGAGTGTTCCCCCTGGGGAAGCTTTCTTTGCAGGATTTGGCGCACACGTGACCCTTCCCTGTCCTGCAGTGGCTCCGACTTCCTTATTGCCAAGTGTTGCCCTTAGCCCTTGACCCGTCTTATCGAAACTCTTGTGACTTCTCTGGAAAAGGCTCAGAGGAAAAACCGGAGGCCAGGAAGGTCCAACATCTTGCCTGTGTCAGAAGCTGGATAGAGTGGGGTCAGGACTCTGGACTCAGGAGGTCAGAACTTCCTCTCTGGAACCCTGTTCTTATCAGTGCTAGTTCTGTGATGATCTTACCAAAGTGAGCTCAGCCAAATTAAAATAAAATGAAGAATGGAATGATAACACTCATGAAAACATACTAAGAGTTGGTTATGTGCCAGGGACTATTTTACGCCCTGGTTTGACTCATGTAATCCTCATAATAATCGTATGAGGTGCAGACTATCATGGCCCCCATTTTACTGATGAGGATATGAGCTCCTCTTCCGCAGCACCTTCTCACACTCATCTGATTGATTCTATATGTCCCGTGTGTGTGGAGGTGCTTGGGTGGAAGAGGCTCCCCCTGAGCACCACGTCATAGGGGATCATCCTGGAGGCCAGGGCAGCCTTCCTCAAGGGGCCGCCTCTCTCAGCACATGGAGAGGCTGCTGCTTGCACACGTCCGCACGATGACAGCTGGCTTGGGCAGAGGCCACAGCACAGAAGCAGACGTTCGGCGAGGTTCAGCTGTACTGTCAGAAGGCGGAAGTCGGAAGTTGGAAGCTATGACCCTCCCTGGGGCCGGGAAAGCTGAGACACAGCTGCGCGCCTTCTGCATGCTGGCTTCGAATCACACCTGGGGTTGTGCAAGCAGGAGACCCTTGAGCATGCGCTGAAGAGAGAGAGCGCCACCGAGGCTGGCAGATAGCCAAGTCTCCACCGTGGGGGTAGGAGAAAGCAGAGCGGGTCTGTGATCCTGAGCCTCCGGGCAGAAGGGAACATTTCTGTGGTGTTGGGGTTCCACGTGGGGGTGAGCAAAGGGAAAGGTCAAGCTGAGTATTAGGAATGATTAAAGCACACAAGTTCTTGAGTTCTGTCTCAGCTGAGAGAAAAGGGTTGGTGGGCTCAGAAGCAATGAGCATAAAACGAGTGAAGACTGGTCCTCGTGCATAAAACAGGCTCTCCTCCTTACTCTGGGGAGATGGGGAGGGTTGTACCACATCTAACTCTCTGTCCCTCTGCCCTTGATGAGAGCAAAACTTCCAGTCAGTTTCTAAAAATACGAAGTATATGTTGCACCAAAAATTGTATACACACATTTATAAAGGCTTCATCCATAGAAAGTCGGGAGAGGAGGAACCTGACGAGCATCAAGTGATGAGCGAGCGGATCAGTAAAACTGCGAGCGTGCACAACGCTTCGTTATAAGAATGACTGAGAACGATGGTGCTACAGTGTGGGTAAACTTGAAACAGTGTTGAGAGAAGAAAGCTACTCATAGAAGGACTGTGCATGTCGTCAGGTTCCCTGTGAGACGGTCGGAAGGTATAATCACTGCCTCAGAACAAAGGCAGAGTGAGGTGATGAGGAGGGGCAGCTAAAGGGTCTCGGTTTCCTTTGGGACCCGGTGCTAAAGTTCTAGAATCAACTGTGGTGGCATTTGCACGTGCTGCGAGCATGCACATCTGAAATGCATGCATTGTATGCTGCTGCAATCACGTCCTGAGAAGCTGGGTTTGGAATACTGAGGGATGCTGACCCCAGCCTCTACCCGTCTCCAAAGTTCCTGGGAATGGTGTCAGAGCAACATCAGGTGCTGCCTGTAAGGCCACTGGGCTATGGAAGCAAAGGTGTTTGGCGATCAGGAGTGAACATTTCAAAATATATAAAGAAAAGCTACAGGTGACAGAGCTGTCCCCCAGTTAACCAGCACAGACACCAAACCTCAAGACTCCTTAAAAGACTTTCTCCAAAAGTCAAATTTCAAGACTCCTTAAAATTTCACTTCCTCCCTCCCTCTCCCTCCCCCTCTCTTCTCCCCTCTCCCTCCTCCCCTTCCTCCTCCTCCCTTCTCCCCCTCCCTCCCATCTCCTTCTCCCTCTCTCTATATGATCTATATTTTTGTGTATACATTGTCCTATGTCTGCCTACATTCTCAGCCACATTTCTGCTTGGATTCTCTTAAGTCAAACTTAACACTTGCAAGAAGAAAGTCCTCCTGTCCCATGTCCTACATCATCCTATTCTGTAACTCCCTACTCCTCATTTCAGGAAAGAGCAATCCTGTCCTTTGAGTTTCTCAGACCATCTTAAGTCCAATCCATCAGCAATTCTGTTGGATTTTAAATCTTGCTTCTGCTCACCACTTCCATCCACTTGGACCACCCTGATGAAAGAGCGCTTGTCCTGCTCCAGTATAACTGTGACAGCCTCCCACCTGTCCCCCTTTCTTCTGCCCTTCCTCACCTTGACAAAAATTCTCCAATAGGTTTCTATGCTTGCTTCCTTCCTTCCTTCCTTCCTTCCTTTCCTTCCTTCCTTCCTTTCCAACCTACAAATCCTTCCTTCCTTCCTTCCTTCCTTTCCAATCTACAAAATGAATCTCTAGTTCATTTTCTGCAATTCACCTTTCACTCAGGCTAGTCTAAGAGATTTTCCCACATTGCCACTAACCCTCACAGTTCCATCATATGAAAAATAATATAGAGTTACACTGAGTACAATATGCCAGAAACCTGAGACTCTTTCTGTTCCTTCTATCTGGAAGCCTTAACCCCCCAGAGGTCCACACAGGTCAAGTGTGTCCTTTTTATGATCTTTGTTTGGATGTTATCTTATCTGAAATGTTTTACCAGACAGGATTATGAAGGACTTTGGTACCCCACCCCTATCTTTCACAGGGCACCCTCTGATATACCACTTAAGCCTGGTATTTATTGCCCATTTCCCTACATAAGACTGTAGGTCAGTGAAGACATAAATCTTGGAAATTTTGTTCATTAATAAGCTCCCTAAGTACACAATGTACACTTTGAAAACATTTGTTCAATGGATGAATAACTTCTAATTTGATCCTAGATGAGATCCACAAATGACATCACTCATCCTCATTTCCCAGATGAGGAAGAGCAGGTTTGCAATGGTTACATAATCACTGAAGGCTTGCACAGCCTTCCTCGGGGACACACCCTCATTTGTCCATGGGCTACACAAATGAGTCCCTCACCTTTGGATGGACCCTCACTAGATAAGGGAACGTGTCCCTGGATGACAGCTGCTCTTAGAAACCATCAGCTAGAACTCAAACAGGTCTGTTTGCTACTTCCATAACACTCCCAAACCCCACAGTTTTCCACTGTCTTCCGGTGCCTGTGTGGCTAATTGAAAGTGTTCCAAGTATTTAGTTTTGCAGGGCCAGCAAATGTTCTCACTGTGCAATAACCCATTGACACCACGTTGGAGAGATGCTTCCCTCCCTCCTGGAGGCCTCTGCCCAGGGTGTGATGCCTTCAGTGCATTCTATTCTCACTCACAGACCTACTCAGTCTCACTCTTCTCTTGTGGGGGGGGGTTGGGCAGGAGACAGACAGCTCTGTCAGGCATGCAGGGAAGTGGATAAGCCACTTGGAAATGTCTCCCTGTCTTCCTTCTCCACATGTCTCCTCATCTAGTGTTCACTCTGCTCTAGAATGACTTGGTAACCATCCTGTCACTGTTTGAATCCCCAGAGAGCCAAGGGAAGTCCCCTTTTATGAAGAACTTGGTGCTGTTATGCTATTATTTGTCTGTACCCCAATCCTTCGCTATTGGGGTCTTTTCACTTCTGTAGAAAGAGTTCCCTTTCTTCTTAACAAGGAACCCCTGTTTGTAAAGCTGAGACTTATTTCTGTTATGATTCTTTTCCCAAACTGCCATGCCAAAAACAAAACAAAACAAAACAAAACAAAACAAAACAAAACAAAACAAAACAAAACAAAATAATTCCCCTTGCTTCTCTGCCAGCCTCTGTTTTCTTTCTTGTTTACAATATTCTTGGCTTTTTGTTGTTTTGTTTTCTTTTAGTTATTCTTCACAAGAGTGCCTCTCATTCCACTAAAACTCAATGGAAAGTCTCAAAGAGGCATCATACAGTGTATTTAGAGTTCAACTTGTATCCAGGAGAGCTCCTGGTGCTGTCCTAATGGCTGAACACTGCAGTGATGACAGATCATGTCTATTATCTGAGGAACTAAGCAACTCTAATCTGGGAGGAAACAGGGTCTGCTCCTCTGAGGAAGGCTGTGTCCAAGCAGAACTTAGAGAGGTGTTGAGATCTGGATTTTGGCCCCTGACCACTGCCAGGCAGGCTCTCCCTTTGGGTGGGAGATGGGGTCATGCAGAGCCATTCAGAAGCCCTGTTCACCCTACTGCCCAGGACATTTGGATCTTCAGAGCTTCTGATGATAACTGCAGGACCCAGGACTCGGCTCCAGCATGTGACTGACAGAGCTGTGGCTCTCAGGCATTTTGCAGTCACTGCTATAAACATGGTGGCAGTCTTGCTGCCTGGTTTGCCCAAGACTACCTGAAGTACTTCCAGGGAGTAGGCACCTGTGATAACTGTGGAAGAAGATCAACTCCCCCTAGCCAGGATAGTACAGGCATGGTTATGAGGGAGAAGGGCCAGGAAACCATCAATACCTCCAGGCATGAAAAAGATATAGAGCTCTCTCCACACAGCTAACTTAAAAATGCATAGTTCCGAACTGTGAAAATGAGTATAAAAGAGTCTAGGAAGTTCTGGGCCTTTCCCCTAGGATATCAAACACATTGAAAGAAAAAATAATTAAAGTGCCTTTGGCTCCCTGGTCCTATAAACCCACTTTTGGTCTGTTTTCAGAGTGGCACAATACTCCAAGATAGGAGAGGCTTTTTGCATACAGGAATGTGCCTGAGGATAGGAAACATTGATACAGATGTGACTGTCCGCCCTGAGTGCCAGGGGTTTGGTGCAGATGTGGCTGTCCCACCATGAGTGCCAGGGGTTTGGTGCAGATGTGGCTGTCCCGCCCTGAGTGCCAAGGGCTTCCCAGATATGACACGCCACAATTTTGACTTGATTTTCTTATCATAAAAATGTAATTTTGTAGTGACTTGGAGGGCAAGTAAAGGGAAGGCTTTGATAAAAGCCCCCTGGACTGTGGACCGTGTCATACAAATGAGAAAACCAAGCGTATGTATGTTGGTTGGGGTCCACCAAGTGGCAGATGCCGAGGTGGTGAATCATGAGGCTGATTTACTGAAGACAAGAACAGGGGGAAGAAAACTGGGCATCCACCACCAGTGCATTCCAACCACGATGGTGATGAGAATTGCAACCAAAGCTCAGCCAGGCGCCGTGGGTACCCAAAAGGCATGGTCACCCATTGGAGAACTCTCAAGTGGATTGAGAGTGGGTGTGCCTCCAGGTCCCTTAGGCCACACCATTAGTGAAGTCCAGCCTTCAGGCAGCATGGCTGGGTGGCTGCAGAAGGAGAAAGCATGATGGGTAGAGAAGGAAGGCAGTGATGCCCCTACAAGGGAGCTATGAGGAGTGTCTATGGCTGCCACACTAAAGCACTGGATGGAGATGGAATTCCCATGTGCTCCGCTTATCTAGTGGTTATTCAAATCCAACCAACTTGAATCTGAATTCTGTATGTTTCTCACTATGTTAAGCAAGTCCTTTATAGGTGATAGTGTAGGGCTATTTGAAATTTAGCTTCTGGATTTAAAAAAAAAAAAAAGAGTAACTTTCTCCTCTAATTTGCTGTGGTCAGCTTCCTTCCAAGTCAGGGAGTTGTGCCAGCCCTGGGCTATTCCAGTATAAAAGCTTATCCAGGTTTCTGGGTGTGAGCCCATGCCAAAAGAAAACATGATACCTTTGGAAAGTAACCAAGGCTCTTTGTGCCGTGGGCATCTCTGAAATAGGACTTGCATTCTTGTTGGAGATACTGTATCAAGCCCTATAAAGCATCTTTTGGAGTCTGGGGTTATAAAACAATAAACATAAACACCAGCTTCCAGCCATGAAAAAGATATGTTTTCGGCCTTATTCTTGCTTCTCTCTCTCCTTGCCAGGGAAGCAGTGTTGTAGCACAGTGACCATCTCAACTGTGCTGTGAGAAAAGTATGTTAAACAGATGGCATCATCCAAGGAATTCTTCCAGCCCACGAATATATACCGAGCACATACTCTGTCCTAGGAACTAGAAATGGAGCGGTGACATACGGCCAAAGACATCCTGAGGCCACAAAGATCACTTCCTAGTGGGAGGGGAATAACCAATAACCCACTGAAAAGCACGTGGGATGAAGACAAAGCCGAGCTTGGCTTGGGTGCCTTGAGGTAAGGAGGTGCTACTGATAATATGGTCTGGGCGTGTTTCTATGCATTCAAAGGTAAAAATGGAGGCAGCTATGTGATAAAGCAGGGAAAGGCATCCAAGACAGAGAGGATGCTGAGGAAGGAGGTTGGGGACATGCGTCTTTCACTAGACAGGAGGCATGAAGGTCTGCGTGGCTGCAGCCTGCAGAGTCCTGGAGTGCCTAATGTGAGAGTCATAGGAAAGGCCAATTCACCTGGGGCCTTGCAAACTAAGGTAAAAACCGGGCTTTCCTCTAGGTGCAGCTAGAAGCCACCAGAGAGCTTTAAGCAGAATCCTCTAAGTAGGAGACATTGTCCAGTTGTGAAGTCCAGGCACTGAGGGGAAGGGAACAGAAGTAGAGAGGCTTTTGGAAGGGGATGACGGTGACCCTGGGGCAGGTGAAGGGGACAATGGAGAAGGTGGCGAGAAGTGGTTCAACTTTAAACGTTCTTCATCCGTTCACACAGAAACCTGTAGCGATCTAATTTCATCTTCCCAATGCTGTGGGATGTCTTTCTGTATTCTGTGAATATGTGCTGCCCTGATTGGTTGATAAAGAAAGCTGCATTGGCCTATGGCAGGCCAGGATGGAGCCAGGTGGGAAGATCCAAGAGAGACAGGAGGAAGAGAAAGGAGAGGCAGAGAGACGCCATCCTGCATCCAGGAAGCAGCATGTAATGGCACACAGGTAAAGCCATGGAACACGTGGCAACATATAGGTTTATAGAAATGGGCTGATTTTAGTTATAAGAGCTAGCTAGCAAGAAAACTGAGCCATAGGCCATGGCCATACAGTTCATAATATATAAGCCTCTGTGTGTTTACTTGGGTCTGAGCAGCTGCAGGACCAGGAGGGACACAGGAAAACTTCCAACTACATCCCAAGATGGAGGTTGATATACTGGTACCTTGGCCCTGACCACAGAACGTCTGCAGATGTAACCCAGGCCAGAGTTGGGCAAGGAAAGAAAAGGGAGCAAATAGTGTATCTCTATCTTAGCTCTGCAGGGGGAAAGGAGATGAGTATGGTGGCAGGTGCCAACTTGGAGTTGGAGGCCAGAAGATCAGAAGGCCAAGGCCACTCTGGCCTCCATAGCATGTCTGAGGCTAGTCTAGGGCTAGGTGGTCCTCGTCTCAAAAAATAAAAATGTAAAGAGGAGACTTGATCTCTTAACCTCAAAAGCAAAAGCAAAAATGTAACACACACCTACACATACTCACGCACATTCACACATGCTCACCCACACACCCACCCACACATACTCATACAGACATCACACACACACACACACACACATTCTCACACACTCACTCACACCCACACCCACACATATTCACACAGACATTCACACATACTCACACACATATACACACTCACACAGATATTCACACACACACACACACATTCTCACACACATATTCACACAGACATTCACACA
>CABHPH010160477.1:11624-33881 GCA_902168325.1 Peromyscus nudipes | reverse complement strand
AAAAAAAAAAACCCAAACCAAAACCAGGGAGTCCAGTATGTGTTGACCAACTGCTCCTGAGCATAGGACCTCCCCTGGAGTGTTGTTGATATACTCAGTGTCACCCTGTTAAAGAAAACCAACTTTCCTTCTTCCAGCAGCTATCAGTTGCCAATAGCTCTTTGGCAGGTGTCTCCATGCTGTGATTTTGTTCTGGCTTGTGTTTGTACAGGTCTTGGGTTGTCACAGTCTCTGACTCTGTATGCTCATCTGCTTTAATAAAATCACTATTGGGGTGTGTGTGTGTGTGTGTGTGTGTGTGTGTGTGTGTGTGTGTTGGGTACCCATGTGTTACAGGATGTGGATGTTAGAGGACAGCTTTGTAGAGTTGGTTCTCTCCTCTTTACATGAGTTCCAGGGATTGGACTC
Source organism: Peromyscus nudipes (assembly GCA_902168325.1). Classification (NCBI taxonomy): domain Eukaryota; kingdom Metazoa; phylum Chordata; class Mammalia; order Rodentia; family Cricetidae; genus Peromyscus; species Peromyscus nudipes. The sequence goes on along the minus strand of CABHPH010160477.1, from coordinate 33,473 downwards.
AGCTTGTCAGGCTTTCGTGATTAAGTGATTTATTGGCACTTTGCCTGCAGTCTAGTAGAATTTTTACAGAATCATAGATGGGAGAATTTTGATCCTTAGGTGTTTATAATCTAAAGGAGGTTGACAGTAAGTACTAAGTCACAATACAAAAGGCCTTAAAAAGAAATATGAAATATAAACACTGAATCGGGACTTTAAAGAAATAAATTATATTTTATTATTTGATATATATGTGTGTGTATATATATATTTCCATCATTTTACTATTTCTGAAATTGGTAAACATCTTGCAGTCTGGTAGCATCTTGAAAGTGAGGAAAGTTATATATTTTGAGAATAAAAAAGCCTTTAGGTCTTAGAGGATGAGGCATTTGGCTGAATAGTTAAAAACTTTTAAGACAAACATCCAGACGTGACCTCTGTGATGTGCTAGAAGAATGCTGAATTCATTTGGTGACTGACAGGACTCAAGAATGATGTAAGAAGAGGTAGTTTGAATTTATTTCGCTTGGAAAATGAGAAAGTATGGTATAATTTAGAGTTTGAGTTTCTTGATCTCTATTTGGAAACAAAAGGCCGCGTTAGAAGAGGAAGTAAGTGAGAGAAATTTATGGTATTTTAAAGTAATTGTTCTTTTACCTGGAAGGAATCTAAGTTAAAGTAAAGCTGACAAAAATTGGCTATTTAATTTTAGGGTGGAATGGGTAGTTACAAGATAAGGAGCCCAGATTTATTAGCATGGATGACTAGAACTACAACACCTGTTAGCTGAGACCAGGTGTTCTGGAGGGGGAAGTGAATTTGATCTTGGAAAGATGGGTTTCTTTCTGTCATACATATTGTAGAAGAGGAGAAATTCACGTCTAGAGGTCAGAAGAAGAGTCCAGACTGGTGCCAAAGATAAGGGAGGCATATGTAGATTAATTGATTCATAAAAGAAAGAATAATATAAAGCTGAGTAACACTATCTTTTTTATCAATTTGAAATATGCTTCACATAACAAATATCCATTCATTTGGAAAGTATAGAATGCAGTGGTTTCCAGATGTTCATGGCTTTGTGTAACTGTTAATGTAGTTTTAAAATAATTTTACCATTCCTATAACCATTGTAGCCCCTCTATGTGTTAATGAAAAAGTCATTAGAATTTGATGTGATTTCATTGAATCTGTACATCACTTTGGATGATACCAACATCTTAATAACTCCTCCTAATGTTGACACAAAGTCCTGATCTCAAAGAGGAGTAAGTTGTGTTATTCTGGAGCCAAATATGAGTGACTGGCTGGGGAACACAGATTTAAGTTATCTCAAATTTTTTATTCCAATATGGTAACAATGTGAAGACATTTTTATAATAACAGAACAAAGGTCTTTCCAGATTCATTGATGCTGGGAACATGAGGTAGGTAGGTTAAGGCAAAGTGGAGAGATCTCTGCTGTGAGCATTAGGTGCTATCTGAAAACTCTCGTAGTTGTTTGGTTAGTGGAAGTTAGTGGACTCTTAAGTGAATACATTCCAAAAGGATTTTACCTGTTAGCAATAAGGATGTTAGGTCAGACACAGAGGACAAGTAATATCTATTAAAATCACTCACAATAAGCTGGACATAGGGGCACATGTCTTTAATCTCAGCACTTGGGAGACAAAGGTAAGTGGATCTCTGTGAGTTTGATGCCAGCCTGTTCTACATAGAGAGTTCTAGGACAGTCAGAGAGCTTCATAGTGAGACCCTGTCTAAAAAAAAAAAAAAAAAGAAAAGAAAGGCACCCACAATAATGTCTTTCCGCTTACATAGGTCTTTCATTTCTTTCAACAAGAGTTTAATTTCTCAGTGTTCAAGTCTTGTACCTCATTTAGATTTATTTCTTGGTATGTTATTCTTTAGTTTCTGTTGTAAGTAGAATAGGTGCCTTGATTTCCATTTGGGATTGTTTATTCTAGATGGGATCACAGGTAATTTTTCTGTATTTCTATCATATGCTGTATTTTCCTGAAGTTTTTGGCTATAGTTCATTTATTATGAATTCTTTGTGAATTTCTATGTATAGGTTCATTTCATCAATAAATAGGAGTTTTAGTTCTCCCATTTCAATTTGGATGATATTTATTTGTGTGTGTGTGTGTGTGTGTGATTGAACTCTAGTATCTTGTCCAACAACAGTGGTAAATGTTGTGGAATATTTAACCATGTAAAGGTGTGTTACATTTGTTTATGCTGCATTTGTTTAAAGATGTAAACATGGGTTGCTTTGCCTACTTAAGGCACCTGATTAGTCTAATAAAAAGTTGAACAGCTAATAGCTAGGCAGCAGAGGGATAGGTAGGGCTGGTGGGCAGAGAGTAAGTTGGAGGAGGAATATAGGCTCAAGAGAAGAGAAGAGAGAGAAAGGGAATGAGGGAGAAAAAGAGTGAGATGTCCAGGGCCAGCCAGGTAGGCAGCCTCCAGCCAGCTAGACATGGAGTAGGACATACAGAATGAAAGAACGGTAAAAAGCCCCAAGGCAAAACGTAGATGAATAGAAACAGGTTAAATTAAGTTAATAGAGCTAGTGTAACAAGCCTAAATTAAGGCCGAGCATTCATAATTAATAAGTGTCCGTGTCATGATTTGGGAGCTGGTTGGTGGCCTCAAAGAAAGCCTGCCACAGGTAAAAATGGGCACCTTTGTCTTTTTTTCTGATATTTGAAGGAAAGCTATTAGTTGTAGTTTAAAATGTCCTTTATCCTGGTTCCTTTTGCTAGTTTCCTGAGTGGTTGTTTTTTTCTACTCCCCCTATCTTTTTTTTTTTTTTTTTTTCCTGTATTTGGGTATTGTCAGATGCATTTTCTATATTAGTTGATAATGTTATGTTTGTTATTTCTTCTAGTAACATGTATTATATTGGTCATAAGTTGAATATCTTTATGTTCTTTTTGATAAATCCCACTTGGTCATAGTATATGATCTTTTTAGTATATTGTCAGTTAGTTAGACAAAGCTTGTTGAAGGTTTTTGAGACAGGGTCTCATGAGACCCAGAGGTAGGCCTGAGGTTTATGTACTGGAGGATGACCTTAACTTCTGATCTTTCTGCCTCTGCTTCCTAGTGCTGGGATTATGATGTATGCTACGAAGCCTAATTTATATAGTGCTCGTGATCAAACACAGGGCTTTGCACAAGCTGGGCAAGTACTGTAATCATCTGAGCTTCATTCCCAGCCACAATGCTGGCTTTATAGAATGAGCTATGGAAGTGTTTTCCTCCTTTTAAATTTTGGGAAAACAATCAGAAAGAAACTAGTCAGGATTCTGTGAGCTAAGTTTAATAGAAATCAACAGTGATGTCACTTGTACCAGATTTTACTTTCTTGGAGATGTTAAATTATGGATTCAATTTGGTTGTAACAGGGTTGCTGAATTTTTTCTTCTATATGAGTTAGTTTAGGTAAAAGTTGTGTGTTTCTAAGGATTCGTTGATTTATATTTGCTATCTAGCTTGTTTCATAGTTTTCTCTTGCAATCCATCTTATTTTTTTGTAAGATTAATAGTAATGCTTTCATTTTCACTGGTGATTCTAGTTCCTTACCCCCACCTCCCCTTCTATCAACCAGTCTTTGGGATTGCCAGTTTTATTCATCCTTTTGAAGAACCAGCTTTGGATTTTGTTGATTCTTCCTGTTGATCTTTAATTTCTTAAATTTTATCTTTTCTTTCCTCTATACCTTTGGAATTAACTTAAACCAGCTCTTCTTTTAGTCCTTAAAGCTAAGTTATTGATTTGAAATTTTGTCTATTGCAAGTGAACAATGTCTTAACTGAATATCATGTCTTCAGTATGTTGTGTTCTCATTTCTGTTCATCTCTAATTTCTAATTTCCTCTGTGATTTCTTCTTTGACCAACTGGATGACTTGTTTCATTTCCACACATTTGTCTAATTTCTAATTTTCCTTCTGTTATTGAAGATAGCTTATTTCTTTGTAGCTAGAACAGATGCTATGCATGAGTTCAGCCTTTCTAAGTTATTGAGACATAATTTGTAGTAAACATATGGTCTTTCTTAGAATAGTCTTTCTTGGAGAATTTTCTATGCATGCCGGAGGTGAATGTATAGTTTTGTGTTGTATTTTGTGTTTTCTTTCCTGTCTTTTACTCTGTATACACATATGTGTACATATATAAGTGAGTTCTTGTTGAATTATATTATCGCTTGTTTGTTTTCTTCCTGATCTTTCTAGTTGTTCTGTCCATTATTGAAAGTATGGAATGTTGAGATCACCATTTTATTGTAGAATTCGGTTTTATTTAATTCTGTTAGTGTTATTATTTATATATGTATATTTTGAAGCTGATTATTGATATATTTCCTAATCTAATCTTGAACTTAAGTGATCCTCCCACCATAGCATTCCAGTTAGCTAGGACTACAGGCATGCACCACAGTGCTTGGATTAATTATGATACTGTAATTCACATATAGTATATTTTGTTATACCTTCTTAGTTTCTTCTGTGTCTTTTATTTCTGACTAGTTTTTGTAGTGAATTATTTTGATAGCCATTCATTTCCTTTTTGTATTTTTTAAATTGTCTTCTTTATGGTTAACCTGAATATTACTATTTTTTTTTTTTTTGGTTTTGGTTTTGGTTTTTCGAGACAGGGTTTCTCTGTGTAGCTTTGCGCCTTTCCTGGAACTCACTCTGTAGCCCAGGCTGGCCTCGAACTCTCAGAGATCCGCCTGCCTCTGCCTCCCGAGTACTGGGATTAAAGACGTGCACCACCACTGCCCGGCAAACATTACTATTAACATACTAAATTACTGAACAGTCTTGTTGAAACTGATGCAAATGTAACTGACGTGATGAACAATCTATGCTCCGTTCTTCTCCTTTTTACTTTGGTGTTGCCATAAAGTATACCTTTTTAAAAATTAGCTGATAATTTTGTGGTGGTTTGAATAAGAATGGCCCCCATAGACTTATATTTGAATGCATTAGGAGGTGTGGCTTTGTTGGAGTAGGTGTGGTCTTGTTAAAGGAAGTGTGTCACTGGGGGTGGGCTTTGGGTTTTCAGAAGCTCAAGCCAGGCCCAGTGACTCACTCTTTTCCTGCTGCCTACAAATCCAGATGCGGAAACTTGGGCTCCTTCTCCAGCATCATGTCTACCTGCATGCCACCATGTTCCAGCCATGATGATAATGGACTAAACCTCTGAAATGTAAGGCAGCCTCAATTAAATGCTTTCCTTTATAAGAGTGACTGTGGTCATGGTGTCTTTTCATAGCAATAGGACATTAACCAAGACAAGCTTCATACAAACATATTTTGGTCATACTCAACTCCTGGCAGCTCTTTCCATATCTACTCCTTCCATCCCTTTCCACCCAACTTTGTGTCCTTTTCAAAAAAAAAAAAAAAAAAAAAGCCCTTAAAGACTAATTTGTGCAGCCCCAAATATTTTTGGATATGTAAAATTCCACTGGATTGTGGTTGACTTTTCAGGGGCTAAATTCTTAGAGAAAACCGACTCTTCATTTCTCAGTAGCTAACAATTGCTGATGGCTTCACAGCTTAGGGTGTAATTGTATGTCTGACTTGGTCTAGCTTGGGCAGCCACAGGTTTTCTACATGCTGTCATGTTCACTGGGAGTTCATATGTGCAGCTGCCCAGATATGTTTAGAAGATGTTCCCTTATAGTCATCCATCTCCCTGGCTCTTACATTGTTTCATTTTCTTTTTCCAAATTTATTCTGGAGCTTTGGAAAGGGGGTGATGTAGTTTATAGATTTTCATCATGTAGTTCCTTATTCTTTACTCCATGGCTAGTTGTGGATCTCTATAAATTGCTGTCTACTGCAAATAGAAGCTTCTCAAATGAGAGTTGAGAGATGCATGGTCTATAGGTCATTAGGAGTTGGTTTAATACTATGTCCATTTATCAGAGTAATACTAATGGGTCCTCCCCTAGGGCCTATGACTTGTTCTTGACCCAATAAGGTGCCAGGTATAGTTTTAATTTTGTGGAGCAGGACTTAATTCAATCAGAAATTGCTATAGCTCACAAAGTTTACTGCTGAGGTCACCCCCCCCCCCCATTCCCCATCCCCGGTAGTTTGCATAGTACTTTATAGCACTGTGAAAACTAGCCAGTAGGTCTGGATCAGCTTAATTTCATCATGTGAAGAGACACTGTGATAATGGCAACTTTGATAAAAGAAAACATTTACTTGGGTTCTGGCTTACTGTTTCAGAGGTTTAGTTCCTTATTGTCATGGTGGGAAGCATGGTGGCGTGCAGGCAGAGATGGAGCTGGAGAGCCTATGGGGGAGCCATTCCTATTCAAACCACCATACTGGGTCTTTTGTTTTTCCATATGAAATTAAGATTGTGTTTTAAATTTCTCTGAGGAATTGCATTGGATTCTTTTTTTTTTTTTGAGACAGGGTTTCTCTGTGTTGTTTTGGTTCCTGTCCTGGATGTAGCTCTGTAGACCAGGCTGGCCTCGAACTCACAGAGATCCACCTGGCTCTGCCTTCCAAGTGCTGGGATTAAAGACATGCACCACCACTGCCCAGCTGCATTGGAATTTTGATGGGGACTATGTTCAAGCTATATGTTGCTTTTGGTGGGATGGTCATTTTCACACTATTAATTCTGCCAATCCATGAATATAGGAGGTCTTTCTATCTTTTTTTTTTTAGATTTTTTTTTCAGTTCCTTAAAGTTTTCAATTTTGTTAGATTCATTCCAAAACTCACCCCTCCCTCCCTCCCTCCCTCCCTTCCTCCCTTCCTTCCAATCATGAATGCTATTGTTGCCTTGATTTTTTTTTTTTCTTGGTGTGTTTGTCATTTGTATATAGGAGAGCTGCTGACTTTTGTTTGTTAATTTTGTATCCTGCTACTTTGCGGAATACAGCTATTGAAGTTTTCTGATGTATTCTTTAGGGTCTTTTATATATAGAATTGTATCATCTGCAAATAAGGATACTTTGACTTCTTGCTTTCCTACTTGTATTCTCTATCTTATTCACTTGTCTTAATGGTCTAGCTGAGATCCTGAGTTCTGTGTTGAACAGGAATGGGAAGAATGGACATACTTAGCTTGTTGCTGATTTTAGTGGAAATGTTTAAAAATTTTTTCATTTAGGATGATGTTGGCTGTGAAATTCTTGTCTGTTGCCTTCATTTATATCCCTGTATCCATATTCTCTCCAGGCTCTTATTATGAATAATTGTTGGGTTTTATCAAAGGCCTTTTCTGCATCTAATGAGGTGATCATGTGGTTTTAGCACCTTAGTCTATTTATGTGGTAGATTACATTTATTGATTTAGATAGAGTGAACCATCTCTGGACCTCTGCATAGTATTTTATTGAGAATTTTGTGTCCATGTTCATCAGAGATACTGACCTTTCATTTTTTTGGATTCAGGTATCTTTGTTTGGTTTTGGTAACTGGGCAATACTGAATTTGTAAAAGGAACTTGCGGATGTTCTTTTCTGTTTTTTGGAATAGTTTCAGAAGTATTAGTATTGGTTCTATGAAAGTCTGATAGAATTCTGTACTGGACATTTTTGAGTTGGGAGAGTTTTAATTCTTATATTTCACTGGCTGTTATGGGTCAACTTATAGTATTTATTTCATCTTTATTTAACTTTGGTAGTTATATATATCTAGAAATTCACTTTTTTTTTTCTTCTTCAGAAATTCCAATTTGGTGGAATACAGACTATTAAAATATGTTCTTAGGGTTCTCTGAATTTTCCCACTGTCAATTGTAATGTCTCTTTTTTCATCTGTTTTATTAATTTGGATTGTTTCTCTTTGTTAGTTTGTCTAATGGTTTGTCAATTTTGTTAGGTTTTTTTTTTTTTTTTTTTTTGACAGGGTTTCTCCATGTATTTTTGGTGCCTGTCCTGGATCTTGCTCTGTAGACCAGGCTGACCTTGAACTCACAGAGATCTACCTGGCTCTATCTCTCCAGTGCTGGAATTAAAGGCATGTGCCACTGCTGCCCAGCCAATTTTGTTAATTTTTTAAAATTACCAATTCTTTGTTTCATTGATTTTTTTTTTTTTAAATATGATTTTTGGTTGTTGTTGCTTCTATTTCATGAATTTCAGCCTTGATTTTGATTATTTCTTCCTACCTACTTTTAAGGGTGTTTTGTTCCTCCTAGGGCCTTTAGCTGCATTGTTAGGTTATTAATTTGAGATCTCTTGAGCATTTTGATGTAGGCACATAGTTCTCTTATGTATGACTGTTTTCATTGCATCACATAGATTTTGATGTCATATTTTTATTTTCTTGTAAGAATTTTTAAATTCTCTTCTGGACTTTTTTCCTCCACCCACTTTGATTTAGTCATATATCATTTATTTCCATGTATTTGTGCACTTTCTGTCTTTTGTTGTTGAGATCCAGCTTGAATCAGATAGACCGTAGGAGATCATTTCTGTTTCTCTGTATTCGTTGAGACTTGCTTTGTGTTCTGTGTTTTATTTTTGGAAAAAGTGTCATGAGATGCTGAGAAAAATATGTATTCTTTAGTGTTTGGATGGAATGTTCTATGGATATCTCTTAGTTCCATTTGATTTATGTTGTCATTTAACTCCAGTGTTTCTCTATTTAGTTTTACCAGATGATCTGTCTGTTGATGAGAGTGGAATATTGAAATTACCTACTGTCTCTGTGTTGGGGTTTTAAGTCCAATAGTGTTTCTTTTATGAAATTGACTCCTCCTATGTTTGATATATAATCTGTGCTTCAGATTGTAATACACTGCTGTTGGATTTCACCCTTAGAGAACCTGCATGTTGTGTTCTTGTTTTTGTTGTTGTTGTTTGGTTGTTTTTTTGATATGGCATTTTCTTTGAGTAATCACATTTCTTCACTTTGTCTTCAAGACCTGATATTCTCCCCTACTTCATCCAGTCTACAAAATATGTTTAAATATATTATGCTCAATAACATAGATTTGTAATTATTTTTTTAAAAGTACGTAATTTATTACTTCTTACAATATTGTTACATACTACCTGGCAATTATGGGAGGAAAAGTGTATTATGGTTTATGGTTTCAGAGCCATTTCATTCTGTCAGAGAAAGAATAGTAGCTGGAATGTCTGCATGTGTGGTAGTAGCAGAACTATAACACTGGCAGAATAGGAGGTCGGACAAGAGAAAGAGTCCAGTATAACTTTGAGAGGCCTGTCCCTACTGATCTCATTCCACTGATGGACTGACTCCACCTCCTAAAGAGTCTAAAGCCTTCAGAATAGTGCCACAGGTTGGGCTCTCGTTTAAAACATAAACCTGTTGGGGACATTTCAGATTCAAACTATATGGTGTAAGAGTGAAATAATACTTGTCTTTATGTTTTCCCATGTGAGCTGGAGATAATTTCTTTGTAAGGCTTATAGTAGAGTTACTTTTTTATGCTTTTCCATTTATACTTAAGCCTTTATTTAACGTTACTTGTAGAACAAATGTTGTGGTAGTAGTTCTGTTAATTTATGTTTTATTTGTGATTTATTTTCCCCTTACTTTTGAAGCACAGTTTTGCCATATATTGAATTCTTTTTTGTTTTTAGACAATTACATTTAATTTGATTTTTAAAAAATTGGTAGTTATGTTAGGGTGCAAAGTAACTGTTTCTAGTTGGATATGATCATTACCATTGTGAGGTAGTGCATGAAGTTCTCCTGTGTTGGGCTTGGGGTGGTGGTGGTGGTAGTGGTGGTGGTCCCTGCAGGTATCCAAGAAGGGAAGCCAACCTCTCAAAGAGACAAGAATGAAAACCAGATGCAGATTAACTTCATCAACCTGGATCAGACTTTGGGGAGTCTGTTGCCAAGGGGTTCATTGTCAGCATATTTAAAACACAGTACAATCTAGGAAAAGGTTCCAGACAACAATCAGTCCAATTCTAAGTGTACAATAAAGCTTAAGGTGTGGCTACATAGAAATTCTTTTACAAAGTACATGTGACCATAAAGGTAAGTTCTATATCGAAAAGGCCTAGTGTGGTCTCTGACCGATAGCACAGATGTCAGCAAGCCATAAATAAAGTATATGTGCCATCTTACCTGGGGATGGGTAATGGTCTAGGGAGGGAAGAGTCTGGAATAATTATTCTGGGGAATTTTGGTGAGATCTGCTTCTTTCACAAAAGGTGGGTCAGGTCTTCCTCCACAGATAACAAAAAGGTCACTAGATTGCTAACAAAAGCCACTCTCAGCTTTCTGGATGGAGTGCAGGTATTTGATTTTTATCTCTTCCATTGAGAAGACACTCCTGTGTGATTAACATTCTTGGTTCTCTTAGTGCTTCTCTGTGAGTACAAGGACCTCTGTGCCCTCAACAGTTAACATAACCTCATAGGGAGGGAGAAGAGGTTCTCAAGGTTCCTGAAATCCTCTTGAGGCCTTTCCTCCCCTTGAGGTTTTATAAAAGGTAAAGCAATTGAATTGGGTGGGACTTTTTTTTTTTTTCTCGAGACAGGGTTTCTCTGTAGCTTTGGAGCCTATCCTGGAACTCACTCTGTAGATTAGGCGGACTCTTAAGAGGTGTAGTTATCTGTCATTTGCTCTAGAGATTATCTGGTAGATGGGTTGCCTTTAAATTACTTATGATCCTGTAAGCAACCCTAGAAAATTCATTAGTTTCACTAAGTTGGAGTTGGATACAATCCATTCTTTGGTTTCTTGGTGCCTTCTCTTCTCTAGGATGAATAATTATTATATTTCTTCTGGAAAAGACACATAGCATGTGGTTATCAAGAAATACATGTAGGAGTATGAGAATGACATCTCTTTTAAAATACATATGAATTAAATACAGAGGAGTGTAGGAGAAAATGCACCTAAAGTCAGAACACTGAATTCTGAAGTAGCATGAGTAGGCAGTAGCTGGCCTGCACTCTCCATATCTCCTTTAATGTGCTTCTTCCCCATAGAGACCCTTGGTGGTATGAGCATTCACTTATCTAATCTGAAGTAATGTTCTAACCAATCACAGTCCATAAGTTTCTACTACATAAGTGGTTACTCATGTGCAATAAAACAGATGCTGTTCCCTGAAACTGTCTCTGGAGTGGTTTATCTCTGGGTCCTTTACCAACTCACTCACATTGTTGTATTGTTGGAGGATGTCCTGGTAATGACAGCAAAGGGGTGTTTGTATGTGTGTCTGTCTTTGTGTGTGTCTGTGTATCTGTGTATGTGTGTGTAACAAGGTCTTGTGTATGTACTAAGTTGCATTACACTGAAGTATACCCTCAGACTCGTGGATTTATTATGAGCAATTGGCTCTTGTAATTATGGACATCAGAAAGTCCCAAGATCTGCATTTTAGCCAAGTTGGGGACCCCAAAAGAGCTGGAGGTATAGTTCTGGTATGAAAACTTAAAAAACAGGAAATGTGATGGTCTGTGTTCTAGTTTGTAAGATGGTCAGCGTGAGACACAAGACCCAGTATTTTTAGTTTCACCATGCAAGCAGGAAAAGACTGACATCCTGATCTACAGGTTTCAGTCAGGTAGAAGTTTCCTATTAGCCCTTTTGTTCTGTTCTTCTTTTGATGTGTTTTGTCAGCCCATGGCCTAGTTAAATTGACAGACAAAATTATCTGTAATGAGTTGTTGTTGTTTTTTTGATTCCCCTATTATATTTAAATATGTAACCCCACTATTTTCCTGGTTCCATGTTTTCTGGTGGCAGATTGTGGATAATCTTACTAAGGACACTTGATTTCTAGATTTTTTTTTTTTTTTTTTTTTTTAAATCTTTGAGCTACAGCACATTTGGTTATGTGTTTCTTTGTGCGTTTGTGACTTTATTTGACCTGGAGTTTCTTGAGCTTTTAGGATTTGTAGATTCCGGTCCTCCATCAGATTAAGGAAGACTTTTTTCATTTCATCAAAAATTCTTTTTGTCCCTTTATTGTTGTTCCCTTATGTATTTGTTGTTTGCTTGGTGATGTCCAGCAGCCCCTGAAATCTGTGTTCACATGTTCACATTTGCTTATTACATCTTCTTCCTGTTGCTTAGACTTGTTAATATATCTTGGGTTTTTTTTTTTTTGTACCATGAGTTAATTGTCTAGACTTCCTCAGGGATATTCCTCTCAGTGCATTTTATTTATTTCAGTCGACTATATTTTCTTGTTTCTTTTCATAAGTGGTAATAGCTATCCTGGAACTTACTATATACACCAGCTGGCCTCAAACTCAGAGATCTTCCTTCCTCTGCTTCCACAGTGCTGGGATTAAATGTGTGAACAACCAAGACGGTCCTCATAGTATCTTTTTCAAGGTTTGTCTTTTTTCCTTAGTGATTTTTCTCAAATCATTTATTTCAAAGACTGCGTTTCATATATATGGTCAATAAATTCTCTTAGCTTATGTTCATTTAGTATTTTCATGGAGTATTTACCTTGAATGCAAAAAGTGAAAAAAAAGGCAAACAAAGGAATATATTTCCATTGCTTACAGATTGCCTTTGGGTGGAGGAAATCATGTAAGGCTTATTAGATTAAGGATAGAGTTAAGGATAATTTCAGGGTGAAATCATAGAGTTATCTAAAGTTTTTTCTGTTCATATATCTTTGTGTGGGTATGCACATTGTCTTGTAAATTCTCCTCTGTACTCTTGAAAGAAATTCTCAGCTTAAACTTCTGAGAACTTAGGTAGTCTAGTGTATATTTGTACAGTAATACTTTGTTCCATGCATATATAAGTTATAGCTCTGCTTGCCATGTTTTTCAAGATGACCACTCCTTTTCAAAAATGAGTCTTAGGTGAAAACAGAAATGAGTTCCCATACAAGTTAGAATCAACACAATGGTTTTGAACTAGAGACCAAGAAATATGGCCTAAGGCAACTTTTTTATGTGTGTGTGTGTGGGGGGGGGGATGTTGAAGGTTGTGTCTGAGTCCTATAAAATTAGCACACAGCCATTGTGGTATTGGAGTTTCTTTTTCTTGATTCAATTGCATAATTATAAAATTTTTACTCTTGTGTAGTTTAGACTAGTTTGATTTGACAGTTACTGTTGCTGATGCTTTTTGGACATTTGTGTAGACAGAAAGAACTTGGTACTCCTGACCTAGCCATTTTCTGACTTTACCCCTCCCTGTTTTTAGTTGTATTTCTAATGATGTTAAACATCTTTTCATGTGTTATTGCTTGTGTATTTTCTACAGATATTTGTCTGTTCAAATCTGTTACCTAGTTTTAATTGGATTGTCTTCCATTATTGAATTTTAAGAGTTTTTATATATTCTGTATACAATTTTCTTATTATATACATGGTTTAAAAACACTTTTTCTGGCAAAGATAAAAAACACTGATGATAGCTTATGTTGGAGAGGATGTGGAATAAGGGGAGTATCCCTCCATTGATGATGGGAGTGCAAACTTGTACAGCCACTTTGGAAATCATTATGGCAGTTTCTCAGAAAATTGGGAATCAATCAACTTTAAGACCCAACCATACCAATCTTGAGCATATACCCAAAGGATATTCAGTCATACCACTAGAAGAGATCTCCTGGGTAAACTGGGGGTGGCGGCGAGTGAATGGAGGGATTGGAACTTGAGGGAGTGGGTTGGCTGGTCTGGGAATTGGAGGCAGGTTGGGGGCAGGATGGAGGGGGAGAGTAATGAAAGAGACATCTTGATGGGGGGTGCGTTTCAGGATTAGGGAGAAACCTGGTGCCAGGGAAACCCCCAGGAATCCACAAGGATTACCCTAGCTAAGATTCCTAGCAATAGTGGAGAGAATGCCTGAACTGGCCTTCCCCTGTAATCAGATTGGTGACTACCCTAATTGTCATCAGAGAGCCTTCATCCACTAACTAATGGAAGCAGATGCAGAGCTGCACAGTCAAGCATTGGGCTCCAGGAGTCCTGTTGAAGAAAAGGAGAAGAGATTGTACAAGTCGGGGGTGGTGAGTGAGGAGGAGTGTCAAGGTCATGACTGTGGAACCCACAGAGACAGCTGACATGAGCTTATGGGAGCTCATGGACTCTGGACCAACAGTTAGGAGCCTGCATGGGATCAACCTAGGCCCTCTGCAAGTGTGTAGCTTCATGTGCCATGCTCAGTCAAGCCCTTGGGAGGCCTGCCTCATTTTGAATGGAGACAGGAGTGGATGGGAATGAAGTAGATGGGAGGCATGGGGAGGGAACGGGAAGAGACGAGGGAGGGGAAACTGGTGGTCTGTATGTATAATAAATGTTAATTAAATAAAAGAAATTGCCATAATGAAAAGCTGTATATGAAAAATAATTTTAATAAATCAAAATGTTTGTAGTGGTATGGCCTTTAAAAAATAAATAAAAAAACTTTCTCCTGTTTTGTGGAAGATCCTGTCTTTTTCTCTTTGTTAAAGTAATTTGATAAGCTGTCCTTTCAAAAACAAAATTTGAGCTGGGCGGTGGTGGCGGCTCATGCCTGCCTTTAATTCCAGCACTGGGGAGGCAGAGCTTTGTGAGTTTGAGGCCAGCCTGGTCTCCAAAGTGAGTTCCAGGAAAGGCACAAAGCTACACAGAGAAACCCTGTCTCGAAACCTCCCCCCCCCCAAAAAAAAAACCCCACAAAATTTGAAGTTTTGGGCATAATATATTTGTTACTTGGGATTTTTGTTGTGCTGTTTTAAAATGATCACATTTAAGGGTCAAGCAGAAAAAAATGAACAAGATAAGAAAACTGAGATATCAGAAAAGAGCCAGGAGAAGACCTCTTGGTATAAATAAGACAGTTTAAAGTTGAATATGCTGCAGAGAGACTGTTGGGAGCATTAGCAATAGGAGAAGCATAAAACAATTAGGAGGTGGTGTAGGTAGCTAGAGATAAGCTGATAGCTACTATAAGAAAATTATTGGGTTCTGTATGTACTTATTTGGCTTTCTAAGTACTAGTTATAGGAGTCATTGAATTTTTTTTTTTTTTTTTTTACATTTAGTGAGTTTTCTTGGTTGTCATGTATTTGGGATATGTGCTTAGTTTTTTTTTTCTTTTCTAGGAGTGATATCTCTGCTCTCTGTGTAGGTCTGCAGATTTTTGTAAATGTGATCGTTATGTTTTCGGTGCATAACTAACTGTTAGAAACGTGGATTATCCTTTATGCTAAATTGGATCAAGCTAATTTTCAGTAATTTCAAGACCTTAGATGTTAAAGATAGAAGTTGGACTTTGTTAGGCTTTCTTAGAAAAAGATACATAAAATAGGGCTAGGGCAATCATTCATAGTCATAAAAAAACAAAATATGTGTTCAGAGAGATGGCTCAGCAGCTAAGCATACTTATGCCCTTGTAGAAGATGCCGTTCAGTTCCCAGCACCCATGTAACAGCTTACAAACACCTCTGACTCCAATTTCAGGAGACCCAACACCTTCTTCTGGCCTCCTTGGGCACACTGCACATACGTGGTGCACTTACATACACACAGGCAAAGCACTTATATACATAAAACAATGGTAAATCTTAAGAAAAAACAAACAAAGAACTGGTATGTAGAGAGCAAAGTGAAGCTCATTTCCAGAGAAGTCCTCAAGAGATAGAATGGTGTAAGTTTGGCAGCTTTTGTAGTTCCTGGTTTCCAGTCCTTTGGGAAGAAAATTTGTAATTCCTGTTCGTAGGTTCTGTTAGCATGTTTCACAAGTTCTTTTTTTAAAGGTTTCAGTTTTTAAAGTATGTTTGTTTTTGCCAATTGCATAATGCACTTAATTCATTCTGATCACTCTTACCACCCACCTGTGATCTCTTGTTTCTCCCATGCCTGCCAGCCCTCTCTCCTCCACAAAGGGTTCCTACATTCATGGCTCTTAGGGTTTTTTTTTTTTTTTTTTTTTTTTTTTGGCTGGGAACCATCCATTGGAGTCTGATATGCTCACCAGTAAGGTACCCACCACAACTGAAGATAGTGACTGCCTCTCTTGCTGAAATTTATTAGTATCCAATAGTTTAAAAGGTTGTGGAGCTGTGTGTGCTCATCCCTGATTCATGCTTAACTGTTAACAGCAGACACTGAGATGGTTGTAATAGTCTTGCCCCAAAACTAGCATTTGCAGCTTTTCCCTATCTTCTGGCTCTTAGTATTCTTTCCATTGCTTCTGCATTTGCTGAATGAGAAGTTTTTCCGAAAGACTGAGGCCGAGAGTATAAATGGGTATTTTTGAAGACAATTTAGTGCCATTTCAATTTAGACAAATAATGTAGTAAATTCTTCTTACAATATATGATCTTCCCAGCCATGTGTTTTGTTTGTTTGTTTTGGACTAGGTTTATAGTACCAGAAATTCCCTCCTTTGGAAGAGTTCTCAGATCTAATCAGATTGTTTAGTTGTTTCCCTTTACATCATTAGGCACATCCTGACTTGTACATTGGCATTGTAGTTTGCAGAATTCACAGCTCGGCAAGTTTGTTGATACCTTTTCTCTGACAGTGCCCTGCGTTGAGTTTGTTGATGCCTTTTCTCTGACAGTACCCTGCGTTGTACCTTCTGATACCATCAAAGCTAACCAGCAGGGAGAAAATGTCCACCTTAGTTTTATCTTGACTTCTCTGTATCTTGCATCCATGGTGTGTAGTACCTTAAGCAATACGATCTTACCATCTAGCTGGTAGACTCTCAAGAATGATGGTGAATGTATTATTTGGGGGTTGGACTTTAGGGCTTGCCTCACCTACCTCAGTAAGATTTTTAAAAGCTTATGACTTCTATGAATAAACAACATTACCTAGCCATGCAGGTTACCCCTCTTCTAATATTTTTTAAAAGTCATTTTAAAAATTGGCTTATAAATCTACAAAGTAGATGTCCACATTGATTATTTTAAAAACAGAGTATTTAGTGAAAAAAAATTAGTGTTTCTTAACTGAAAAATGTGTAAATGTCCATTACATCAAATGGGAAACTTCAACACAGATTAATAGCTAAACATATTGTTTAATTATATATACATATGGAGTGAAAAAGTAAGAGTATAGTTAAGAAAAGTTCAATATGGTGTTAATTAGCTATGTGTTTATGGGACAGGATAGATTTGGGGAGGAACAAAGTGAGAAAGTAGGGGATATTGGAATATTCTAGTTCTTAGGTTCAGATACATATTTATCATTTTAATCTTATATTAACACATTCTTTTACTGTTTCAAGGATTTTATAATATAAGTTTAAAACCTTTGAGATGTATTATAGAATACTTTACATAGAAATAAAATTCTTAGGACAAAATCCTTAGCACTTCTAAAATGGAAATAACCACTAGTCTTGAAATCCAGTGTTCTGTCCAGACATGTCTTTTTCTTCCCCCATATCATTTTCTGAGACTCAAAACCTCAGTGCTATTTCTGACACTTTGATCCTTGCATTACTTAGGAGCATTAAGGATATTGTAATAGAATTTTACATAAGTATTTCTTGATGGAATGAGTAAATAAATAAAGACAGTCTTTCCCCTATCTTTTCTTGCTTAAGATATCAAGATTAGTTTGTTGCATGGTTTTTGTGTCTAGTGTCTTCATCAGGATTTCTGAACCTTTGTTCTGAATCTTAGCCTTTGTTCAGATTGGCCTTCCTTGTTTGTGTTTCCCCATCAGTTCATTCGTGTTGATGCTTGATTCATCTTCATACATTTCCCCAGAAACTCTTAATGATTCCTTAGTATTGAATGTTGAAGTTCATCTTTAGATTGAGTACCAGGCTTCTATAATTTGATTTTCAACACAGGCCAATACTTGCTATTCATTCATCTTTTTCATTCTGGCTTCTTGGTGCTATAATATGAGCAACATGGAGAGATGGTGTGCTGGGATGTTCTTATTATTCATTCTGTCTTCAGATTCCTTGGATTTGTTTGTTTGTTTTGTTTTTTGGGGGTATTTGGAACACTCAGACTTTAGGACAGTGATTCTCAAATGGGCCATTTTACAACTGGGAGACATTTGACAATATCTGGAAATGTTTTTGTCATACATGGTATTATTGACATCTACTAGATAGAGGTCAGAGCTATTGCTAAAGTTCATACCTATAACTTAATAGGACAAGCAACAAAAATTAAGTATTACTTAGTATCAAATGTAACTCCTAAGGTGAGAGACTCTTACTGCTTTAGAGAAACTACTCTCTCTCTGACCCTCTTATCTCTTTCTGTTTGTTCTCTCTCTCATTCTCTCTCTCTCTCTCTCTCTCTCTCTCTCTCTCTCTCTCTCTCTCTCTCTCCTTCTCTCTGTTACAGACACAAAGAGAGACAGACAGACTTGTTCAAGGATATTTGTTAAAACACCGTAACAGTGAAAACGGAGAAATAACCTAAATGTTCATTAGTGGGGGAATGGATAAATAAAATATATGGATATGTGGCCCAGTACTTTACAATAAGATGAAGCAAATTGATATACCAGTAGATTTTAAAACTACAATTGAATTAGAAGTAGCAAATACTTTCAGTGTGATACCATTTATGATAATTGAAAAATATATAAAACAACTTTATTGAATATGTAAATAAAAGATGAGAAGTGAATTTACCTACCAATTAAGGGAGTGGTTACTATTGAGGTCATCCTAAGAGCAGTGGTTCTCAACCTTCCTAATGCTGCGACCCTTTAATACAGTTCCTCATGTTGTGGGGACCCCCTTATAAAATTGTTTTTGTTGTTACTTATTAACAGTATTTTTGCTACTGTTATGAATTGTAATGTAAATATCTTTGTTTTCCAATGGTCTTAGGAGATCTTCAGGTTGAAAACCCCTGTTCTAGCGGTTGTAAACAGGCTTCAGTTTTGCCTCTGTTTATTCTTTTGTAATGTACAGAGAGTGAACAGATATTATTTTGTATTTATTTAAATTAGAGGGCATAATGTGAATTTTACTCAGTATAAATTTTGATTGGTGACAACAAAGATACTGTAAAGGTACTATGTATGTTTAAAAAAAGTTTTAAATTTTTCAACCCAAAAGCTCATTAGTAAATTTGCCACAAGATTTAGTATAGCATGTTTATATTCCATTTCTTCCTATACAGGAAACTATCTTGACTTTCTTGGAACAGCTATGTCTTTTTGTTGTTTATGTAGCTTTTGTGTACAGTTGTGAATAAACTGGACTGAGTAACATGAACCACTAAATTTGTGTTTAATTCACAAAGATGAAAACCTGTATAAAGAGTTACTAAACTACTTACTTTATCTGATTTTTATATAGTAAAATATTGAAAGCATAGTTCCTACAGCAGAATGTGAAATATTTCTCTTACTTAGATATTTGTTACATTAATTTTTGTTGTAAAAAATTTTTATTATAATAGTTTAAATAGTCCAATCAATAGCCATCCAGGAAGTCAAATTCAGTCTCTTAAGTAATTATAGGAACTTTATTCGTAAACTATACCTAGAGTTTTTGTTGACTAACTTTCTTTTTTATGGGCTGCACTTGACTATAGCAAATTTACAAATGTTATTGAAGAGTGAAATTGAGTGCATGCCACCTCTTAGAACACAAGGATGAGTTTTAATACAAAGTAAAACATTGATAGTAAATTGAGGTGGAAATGGTATATAACTTTACTTTTTCTTAAAGTGACATAAAAATAAGTATTTCAGATACAGTATAATTAAAAGTTATAATAACTATTCTTTATTTCTTTGAATTTAAATTATCTCAAATTAAGTAACAGATTTAAATTGCATTTATAATTATATGGTGGTTTACATTTTTTAAATAAAAAGCATTTACCAAAACTTATCCTAAGTTTAGGAAGTTTAATTTAAATTGAAAAACTTTAAATAACCTTTAGCTACTGATTTTTATTTACACTTTTTAGAAGGAACTTAAATCCAAAAATAATAACCTATATGTCTTTACATATAAATGTCAATCTAATCAAAAGATGACTGAAAATTAATGACTTTATTTACAAAAAGGTCTTAGAATTTTAGATCTAATTTTTGTTAAAAGATTTCATATAAATTATAAGAATGGCTTAATTGTAAAATTTGTAATGATAGTTTCAATTCAGAATATTTAATTTATTATAATTTCAGTTCAGGGATATAATTAGAAATAGTTATGATTTTAACTAAATAGAATTTGAAATAAGTCTCATAACCTTTTAAGTTAATTTTTATAATTAGGTGAGAACAAGGCATGAACTATTTCCACTTCATTTTCTTGCTAATATTTACAGCTTAATACTAGTGTTATTTCTTAATTGCTAGAAAAAGATGATAAAATAGTTAACAAGTATTCTTCTGTAAAATAATACATAATAAATTTTAAGAATTAACCATTGAAAAATAATTGTTCCTTGAAAAGTTTCAGAAGAACCTAACCTCATGGTTCAGCCCTGAAATCCCGGGTACTTGGTGGTGGAAGCATGAGGTTCAGAAGTTCAAGGCTAGCTTGGGTAATTAAATAAAAAATTTTACAAACTAAAATAAAAAAGAGAGAGAAAGGGAAAAGCAGACTGGGAATATAGCTCAATGGTAGAGTGCTTGTCCAGCATGGTGAGGCCCATGGTTCATTCTCTAGTCCCACATTAGTGTGTGTGGTGGGCCCTGTGCACGGGTCTGTGTTTGTATCTGTCAGTTTGTATGTAAAGGCACACTTGATTCTTTGTGTTCGGTTTTATAGGGGATAATAGCTGACTGGCTGTAAAAGTGTTATATATTTTCTTTCATTCAAATATAAAATATGTACTTTTTAAAAAAAAAAGAATAGCAATCTGATTTGATCAGAAGGAAGAGACCTTTTAGGTCAGTTCTTTAGAGACATGCAAAACAGGGTGCGTTCTTCTCAGGTGTGAATTTTAAAGGGCTATTTTGGAGTGGGAAAAGAATTAACATGATCATTGTTACCAAGTAATATATTTCACATGGAAGAAAAATTATAATGATTAATATACCAATTTGGGGTTTTATTTCCAGAGCAGTGGCTGTTGCAGCACCTGTTACAAATGTTTTGGATAGAGTGTTTGTGGTCTTGATTCATGACTTTAGTATTTAGTTATTGTGGTTTTGGTTATTAAAATTTCTCTGCAATAATGCTCATATCCTCTTTGACAGATTTAGAGGTAAACTACTGCTTTTGTTTTCCCTGAATTGTTAAGCCAGTACACATATTATGATAAGGAATTTTAGTTTTGTGGTTTGATTTTTATGGATGAAATTTAAAAAGTAATACCTTTATGGTTTGCTTTTATTTTTTAGAATTTATTTTTGAAGTACGTTAATTTTCATTTTGTGTTACTCAGAATTTAGTTTACTTATTCCACTTTCATATTTAAAATGAAAAAAAAAATCACAATTTGGAGACCATTTTCTGTACATGAATGAATGTGCCTATGTAAGTGAATATGCTTTTTAAAGCCTGCTTTAAGTAAAAACAGTTTGAAGGAACCTGGAGGTACATGTGATTGATTATAATGGTAAAATCTCAAAAGGTACCATGTATTAGTTTGTTTATTTATTTTGTCTTAGAATGGGTTGGTAGTTAAGCTTGGTATGAGCTGTCAGAGTTTGAATTGGTAAGTCCCAGGTAGTCTCTTACCCTGAATATCTAGTTTAAGTAACTTACTTTCTTTCAACTTCACCATAAACTTCCAACTTAAATTCAGCTTTAAACTACTAAATTGTTTGTTATCTGCTCAGGCATTACATCAGTACAGAACAGGCATGGATAGTTTGGAGAAGAATTCTCTAATTGGAAAGTTCTACCACCGATTTTCTCCAAATGGTTTAACCCCTGTGTGTCTGCATGCATGTGGGTGTCTTCCTCAGTCATTCTGCTCTCTATTTTATGAGACAAGATCACTCATTCAGCTGGATTAGCTGGTCAGTAAGCCCCGG